>APFE030364258.1:7243-39968 GCA_000404065.3 Pinus taeda | reverse complement strand
GAACATTTAAGTATGTTAAAATGCCTTTCGGGCTAAAGAACGCTGGTGCTACCTTTCAAAGGGCAATGGATATTGCATTTGCCAAGGAAATCCATGAATTCCTTGTTGTCTACCTTGATGACTTAACCCCTTTCTCTAAATCTGATCAAGAGCACCTCAAACACTTAAGGAAAATTTTCATGACATGTAGGAAATATGGCATTTCCTTGAACCCCAATAAATCCATGTTTGGCCTTAAGGAGGGTAAGTTGCTAGGCCACATCATCTCAAAAGACGGTATCAGAATTGATCTGGAATGGATCCAAGCCATCCTTCAAATTCCATACCCAAGAAACATAAAAGAGTTGCAAGCATTCCTTGGAAAGATCAATTTCATAAGGATATTTATCCCAAATTTAGCTGAACTGATAAGACTGTTAAGCAACATGTTAAAAAAGGATGCCAAGGTAAGATGGTCTCTTGAAACCAAGTAGGCTTTTGAGAGTATCAAAGCTGCCCTGACTCAAATGCCTGTACTCACAAGTCCACAATTTGACAAGGATTTTATCATCTTTTCCTTTGCTTCAGAGCACACGATAGCTGCTATCCTTTTGCAAAAGGATGATTAAGGAAATGAAAAGCCCATTGTATTTTTTATCAGAGCCTTAAGAGATGCACCCTTGAAATACTAAATCATGGAAAAGCAGGCCTATGCCCTTGTTAAAGCCATCAAAGACTTCAGAGTTTATATTCTGTATTCACATGTGATTGCCTATGTCCCAAACTCTATTGTAAATGACATATCAACTCAAGAGGGACTAGAAGGCAAAAGAGGCAAGTGGATTGCCAGTATTCTTGAATATGAAATTGAGATAAAACCCATCAAGCTGATAAAGGAACAAGGTTTAGCCAAGCTAATGTCCAAAACAAATTTTCAAGCCTTAGACATCAACCAGCTGGACAATGAACATGAGCTGACGACTCCATAGATCAGTGAAACCTTTTTACAATCCCCATGGTATGCTGATATTTGCTATGTATTGTTAAACCTGTGTGCTCCCCCAGGATTGTCCAGAACCAAGAAAAGATTTTTGAAAATGAAAGCTCTAAAGTTCTGTGTCTTAGATGGTGCCCTGTTTTGGAAAAATCACAAAGGAATATTGCTAAACTGTTTAACCATAAATGAAACCAACAGCATCATGAAAGAGTTCCATGCAGGGGACTGTGGAGGGCATCTATATTGGAAGTCCACTGCTGAAAAGATTTTAAGGGCTGGTTATTATTGGCCCTCTCTATTTGTAGATGTCAAGAAATTTGTTGTTTCATGTCACAAATGCCAAATCTTTGAAGGAAAAGGAAAATTGTTGCCTTTGCCCCTTAAGCCCATCTCAACCGAACAACCTTTTCAACAATGGGGTCTTGACTTCATTGGTGAAATCCATCCCTCTTCTTCAGGCCAGCACAAGTGGATTTTAACAGCCACCGACTATTTCACCAAGTGGATTGAGGCCATCCCATGTAGGCAAGCCAATGACTCCACTATTATTAGATTCCTTGAGGACAATATCCTTTCTAGATTTGGCTACCCTGCGAAAATCATCACTGACAATGATGCTGCCTTCAAATCCAAAAAGATGATCAACTTCTGCCATAAATTTCACATTACCTTGGGCCACTCTTCATCCTACTATCCCCAAGGTAATGGCCTGGCCGAATCATCCAACAAAAGCCTCATCAACATCATAAAGAAAGTTCTAGAAGAAAACAAAAAGAACTGGCATAGGAAGCTCACAAATGCCCTGTGGGCAGACAGACTTTCAACCAAGAAATCCATTGGGATGAGCCCTTATGAGCTAGTATATGGCATGGAAGCCAGATTTCCTTCGTCTTTGGGCATTCCTACTATCAAACTGTTACATGAGATTCAAGATGAGCCAAATGACATTCAAAGAAGAATTAATCAGACCATTCACCTTCAGCAAACCAGAGAGCAAGTATATGGCAGAGCTCAGATTTTGTAGGAGAAGCTCAAAAGGATGTTTGATAAAGGAGCCAAGGCTGAAGATTTCTGTGTTGGAAGCAAAGTTCTAAGGTGGGATTCATGAAGAGAAGACAAGGGAAAACATGCAAAATTTGATTTTCTTTGGAAAGGTCCATTCATTATCAGCGCAGTGCAAGGCAAAACCACATATTTCCTCAGATCTGAAGATGGTAGCACAACTGAAGAGGGCCCTATAAATGGCCGAATGTTAAAGCATTATCATGATCCCTTTTGTTAAGAATAACCCAACAACATCATCTTTGTACAAAAGTTTGTATATATCAGCATTTTATTTTATTTTGTATGTAACAGTCCAGGAGATAGAGCACGCAGAAGAAAGCAGGCGGTGCTACACAGGTCACAAACATTTCAGTTGAGGGAAAGTGTTGTTCTCATTCCACAGTTTCAATTATTTAACAGTTAGCACTAAGAAGTTTTAAGTTACAACAACAATAGAAGATCAAGGCAGTCTGACCTGCTGTTCTTGACTTTTCACAAGGAAAAGCCATCCCCAAGTGGAGCCACTGTTAGCCTCCTGCTGCAGCAGGTTACTCATCTTTCATGATTGACATTTTTTACATACCAAATATGTCATCCTTTGCATGCTGCAATGTTCCATATTTGCTACAGAGGCCAAAGAAGGATGCCATAAGAGTGTGCCAGTTCAAGTACCACTGCTGTTGTTATCACTTTAAAAAAAAAAGCTTTGATATATGTAACTTTTCATCCTAGCCCGATGACAAAGGTCAGTGTTAGTCTATGTTGTTTTCATTTTTATTTTTTTTCCTTAAAGTCTAAAGTTTTAAGAGGTCATGAGTCAAGTATATTCCTATCTACCATTGGTTCTCCTTCATTCACCATTGTTTCATAGCCACGTGTCATTTTGTTATCCACCACCAAGCCTTTTGGTAATTGCGTAGCGCATGCATACTATTAAAGTGTTTTCGCAGTGCTTTTATTTGTTTAGCAGTTTCGCAACGCAAACCTTATTAGGAAATTCCGCAGCGCATTATTCAAACTTCAAACTAACCACGCTGCGAAATCAGGGATTCGTGCATTTCGCAGCGAATCTTTCCCGAAATGTAAAATCCGTTAGGTGAATCACAGGCTGTGTCATCTCATGTCATTTCATGTACTCCTCTTATCATGTTCCACCACCCAACGCCATTATCACCACCATTAGATCTGTTGATACGCACGAATCACCATTTCCAAGAAAGGCCACCTTGCACAAATCTTAATGATGGTTGTAAACCTTGCATGAATAACAAATCTGCAAGATTGCAATTTGAAAGATTACAAACGGCAAGATTTCAATTTCAAATACAAGTATAATCAAGCGAGGCAGCAAATTCAAGCGAGGCAGAATTTTAAAAGAAGTTGAGTTACAGTTCAAACCAGAGCTAGTATTCCTTGTTTGCAAGTCTTTAAGACTTCATGGAGAAATCAATGGAGAAAAAAGAACACAGATCCGGCAAATGTCTAAGGAACGAGCCTGAAGGCTTGGATATAGCACTAAGGAATAAAGAGGTGGAGAAGGCGTTTAAAAAAGCCGGGTGCTGGAATTTTTGCAAGAAGTTACAAGGAAGGCATGCACAGGTAACCAAAGAATTTGCGCTTAATTTCACAGGTTTAAATTCAAAGGTAGCTATGATAGAAGTGCAGGTCTCGCCAGAGATAATATCCACTGTGACAGAGATTCCACGAGGACAAGAGGACTGGTTCAAAAATTTCAAATTTGACATGAATCCTTGCAAGGAGTTTTTAAAGAAGGAGTTTGTAAATGCAGATTTAAGTAAGTCAGTGCCCAGGAGCTATGTCAAAGAATCTTATGCACATTTACTCACCTGCATACAAAAATACTTGACTTGCGAAGGAAGGTATAACAAGGTGTATTCGTACCATTTCAAGCTCCTTTTGCATTTCATAGGGAAGGTTTCCATTGATCTACCATTTTATCTATTCCGTAGTTTGAGTAAGATGTGTGACAAAGTACAATTGAGGAAAGAAGCTTGTGAAACTTCTCTGTTTCATCATGGTTTGATTAAACTACTGGTCTTACATGAGCTTCAAAAGGTAGGAAAAGATTGGAATTCATTTATTTTTATGGCTGGTTTCAAAAGCTAGACTGGCCTCAGTCCTCTACCTGCAAGAGATCTCACAATAGCGGATCTCCAAACAGAAGCAAGAGCTAAGAGATTTCCAAAATTAAAAGCAAGGAAACAAGCGAGAGAGCCAGTACAGCCACTAATCATTCAAGACACACCTCAACAATCAACTAAGGAAAAAGCTCATGTTAAAAATATTGTACCTGAAGCAAGCACAGTGAAGTAGTCTCAAGGAGAAGAACAAGAAGTCAGATGGCTGAAGAAAAAGGTAAAGCAGTAGCGGTTGAAGAAAGTCCAGTTTCAAAGAGAAATCTAAATGATTTATTGCAGGCTATTGACTTTGAGGAGTCCCTACTAGTTCAAGATGAATTGATGCAGTCAGAAAAAGAGAGTACAAAGAAAACCAAAGCCTCAAAAAAGCTTAAATTTGACGAGCAAGTTGAAAAATTTGTTTTCAAACCCAGGAGACCTATAACAAGGAGATTTCAGCAAGTACAGGAGGAACCACCAAGAACAAAGGAAACAGGGGAAGAGATACAACGCCAGCAAAGAAAGGACACAAGCAAAACAGTCGCCACATCCAAAGAAGACAATATAGCAGACTTGAAAAGAAAATTGGAATCAGCTAATCATGAGATTGCCAGACTGAAGAAAGTTGCTAGAAGACATGCCATCATACAAGCTAATTATTACAGAATTAAAACCTTATGGGAGGAGAATGCAGCTGTAGAGGTGGTTGACTGTAATACTCAATTTAATACTTGGACAGTGCCGGCAATCAAAGAAGCCAAGTTCATTAGGATGATTAATATGCAATTGAGAGCTGGGAACAAGATTATGAAGAAACAAATAGAAGATCTAAAGGCACAGTTAAGTCAGCCAAAGGAACTTTCTAAATGAAATCACATTTCAAGTAAGAGTATGTTTTGAATTTTGATGAGTTTGCTTGGTCTCATCCTCTTGAAGAATTCTAAATGTCAATTCAGTTTTGGAAAATTTAAAGGAAGTTTTGAAAACAAAGTGTTCGATTAATAACATTTTGGGGTTGAGAACTATGTCTTTTAAACAACTCAGCAGTTTCGTAGCACGATACGAAACTGCTGAAGGTGATGATTAAAGCTCAGCAGTTTCGTAGCACGCTACGAAACTGCTGAAGCTAAAGGTTCCAATACAAATCAACCAATTTTGAAATAGAAGCAGGAAAATTTTGAGGAACAAATATATGCAAGGAGACATCTGAAGCTACAACAATCAATCAGATTAATACAGATGGAGAAATATGGTTTGGATCCAAATTTGAATTTTGTCATAACGTGAGCAGTTTAAGCACGGTTCAGATATGTTAAGACAGCCTGAATGCGTTTTTTGTTTTAAAAGCAGTGGATAGCACATCAATAGACATGGCCACCTGTCACGTTTTGGAAAGCAAAGATGAAAGACCGGATTCTGTGGATTTGAAAACCATAAGACCGAGGAGCAAGGGTAGTTTCCTATATTTCAGGACAGTGGAGAGGATATGGCATATAAGATCAGCGTGGAGCATTGAACACCCATCCCAGCGAAACTGAAAGAGGACCAGATGTCAAAGAACGAGAATGATCCTAATCAAAGCCATTGTTTGTGTAATATGAAGTTAGAGTCCTATTTGATTTAGATCTCTAAAAACTCTAATTAACAGCTTGTTGTATTTAATAAGTAGTTAAAGTTTAATAGGTGTCAGTAATAGAAGTAGTTTTCAAGTTCCCCTCATGCTTGAGGAGGAATCTCAATTAGACAGGAGAAGAACTCTATATATAGCTGGAGCAGCAATGTAAAAAGGGTTGGAAATTTTATGAAAAAGGCTGATATTTGGCTTATGTAAGACTCTGTTTTGATAATACATGTTTGGCTTTACTTCTCAGGATTCATGAGGGATTTTATGTTCAGAATGTGTGATGTTGTCCTTTTCCTAATTCTTGCAGTGGTATGAATGTATAATCACTCAGAATTCACTTAAGGTGCTCTGACTTCCTGTATGCATTCATAGACTGTGTGGTCCTATCTGAGTTGTTATGTTTTGAATATTTTAAATTCTGAATGCCCTGACTTCTATGTAAGGTTGAATTCATTGTCATATTGAGATGTTGTTGACTCCATAAGCCCAATGGATAGTTGTTAAACGTGTTTCCACCATTCATATTCTTACATTTTTTTCACAAGAGTTAGCCATCTTAACTATAATCAAAATCATTAACCCCTTTTTGAGAGAGCCCTCTCAGGTTGAGGAGGCTAAGCCTCAGCCTAAAGTAGGTTTGAAATAGTTACTTAGAGTCAACCTGATCAGCAGCCTATTAGGACCTGATTTTGAGATAACACCCGGTTGATAATTAATGTGGGCTAATTAGGAGTTTTTAAGGACACCTTTTATCAGCCAACATTTTGGCGTCGTTGACGGGGAGAGTGTAGCCATTTTACAAAGAGTGATGTATATCTGATAATTGTTGTTGAGGAAGAATTGGGTATTGAAAACGGAAGGTAAGAACCTATGTAACGAGAAAGTAAACTGCTTGCTCCTCCACCTGCTTTTCAGTACAATTACAGAAAAGTGAAGTAGGTGTTTGATGCTTGTCTATTGAGAGAGAACTAGGTATTAAAAACGGAAGGTAAGAACCTATGTACGGAGCAAGTAAAATGCCTTCTCCCCCGCCCGCTTTCCAGCAGAATTGCTAGGAACTTAAGGTAGAAATAAACATTTGAATTTTTTTACATGAATGACTAAGAAGAAAAGACCAGAAAACAATCAATTCCACTACCCAAACCTGAAAAATCTAAGGGACCGGTGACCCTTGGATGATCAACTTTTATCAACGACATCTTAAGAAAAGTTGAATCTCAGCCATCAATAGGTCCCCGAACCATTGCTTCCAGACAACGTACTGTCTCCCTTCAGGCCATAGGCTCACCATCTGTAGCCTACATTGAGGTCCACAGTAAAACGGAAGGGACTGAGCAAAGTTTTCAAGACATTGAAAATTCGTGCCCAATTCCCTCACAAGAAGGGAATTCTTGCAATATTTGTGGAGGTGGAGAAACAAAGGAAAAAGAGGAACCAAGAACCCCTCAGGTGGTAATTGAGCAAAGGACCCCTAGTGTCCCAGATCAAGGGAGTGTTGTTAGGATCATTCCCACCTCTTCTAGACATCCTAGGGATAACTCTCTAGCTCCAGAGATCCCGGAAGGGTACTGGCATATGTTTGATCAAATGGTAAATAATCCACAAGCACCCCAGACCTCTACATTACAGTATCCTATCATTGACATAACTGTCAACGCACCCATGGAAGCTATCCCTCTACAAAATATTCCCACCTTTCATGGACTCACATCAGAAGATCCAAATGCATTTCTGTTTGAATTTGATGTATTATGTCAGGTTTATGATTACACTACCGATCCCCAGAAACTAAAGCTATTTCCCTCTACGTTAAAGGGAGCAGCCCTGCGTTGGTTTATGGGACTAGGTGGGGGCACCACAAATGACTAGGATCAAATGAAAATAGCTTTCCTTAAAAAAATATCAGGATTATTGCAGATCTAGGGAACTAAAAGAAGAAATATTCCAAATCATAGCAAGACCTAGTGAAACATTGGAAGAATATGTGGAGCGGTTTCAATATAACTTCCAAAGGTCTCCCTATGCAACTCTGCCTTTGCCTAATAATGTGCTCAAAACTACACTGATTAAGGGGATGGAAGACCAATGGATAGAGACGTTAAATATTATGGGTAAAGGTGATATATATAAAGAAGACTATGCTAACATTATTAATTTTTGTATCAGGTTCTCAAGAGGCAGTATGAGATTGAAACCAGCAAAACGCGATATGACCACCAGGGACAACAAAATCTCTGGTGGAAGCATTACTCGTGCAAAAATCGACAACCTGCTGGAGGATTTCAAAACAGATATCTTAGGAACTTTGCAACACAATTAAACATCATGCAAGCCAAGCAGAACAGAACCTGGTGATCTTTTGCCCTCGATGCAGGAAGAAGTAGTCATATAGAATGCTCGCTGGATATGATATAGACTTGTGCCATATGCACTAAAGATCATACCACAGAAAATTGCCCATCGCTCCCAGGGTTAAAATCAGTCTTCCAAGAGGCAAAGGAAGAAACAGAACCAGTCTACCTATTAAATCAGTGTCGCCAATGGCAAGCAAAACAAACAGGTATGCCTACCAACCCATCCTCATTATTTCATCCCTCACAATATAATTCTCAACAACATACAGGAGCTACATGGCAGAACCAACCACCTTTTCCTAATTAGTCACCGCAAGCATTCTCTATGCCACCTTGGTCCAATCAATCAAATCAAAACAATAGTTGGCCTAATTCCTCTTACTTTCCACCATTCTGGTAGAGCAATACATATCCATCCCAATGGCCACCCTCCACTTCACAAAACTAGAATTGGCAGTCAAGCTGGAAAAGACCTACAAACCAGCCAACAGGGACAATCCCCCTGCCTCAACCTACACTAGCAGCACCTTACACATTGCAGCAAAACCCTCAACCCAATCTACAACCACAGCTCTCAGCCCAACCCAACCCGAACCCCAACAATAGACCAGTCCAATCAGTACAAATTATTGAATGGCTGGAGCCGGAAACTGAGTTGAGAGAGTGTAATGAACTCAAATTAAGGTCTAGATAGATAATTGAGTCAGAGGGGGATAAAAATATACAATTATAAGAACCGTTACCTATATAACAAACATCTCAAATGAATAATACGGTTAAACAAAAGAGCCACGATCAAACTATTACCTCTTCTCCACCATTCCCAAAAAGATTGATTATACCCCGCCCAATACAATATCCTAATTTCGATCTTCTGGGAGAATTAAAAAATCTTTGTGTAAAAATACCCCTCCTCCAGGCTATTCAGGACATTCCAATTTATGCAAAAACCATTAAGGAATTGTGTACTAAAAAGCCTAAGAGGAAATAAAAACAACACCAACTATCCACGTAATCGGAACTTTATCTGATTTATTATAAGGCAAAGAAACACCGGTAAAATATGAGGACCTAGGAAATACTATAGTCACAATACAAATAAATGGATGTTCCTTTCCCAATGCATTAGTTGATCTAGGAGTAGCCATTAATATTCTCACAACAACAACCAGTCAAAAACTTGGCATTACAGCCTTAGATCCAACTACGACCTTACTGGAACTTGCTGACCGATTGGTTGTCAAACCAGAAGGGACATTACAGGATGTAATGGTGTCTGTAGATTCTTGGGAATACCCAGCATATTTCTTGATTATTAATCCTAGAAACCGGCTATATGGACATCCCCTAATTATAGGAAGACCTTGGCTAGCGACTGCAAATGCTTATATAAGCTGTCAAACAGGCAGTATGACTATAGCAAGAGGAAGTGATGTGAAGAATCTAGCTTTATATCCTCCAGCTCAGTCAAGCCTAACAATAATAAAAACTCGAAAACAACATGTATCATATTTAAATGAAAATATTCGATCACCTCTAACTATAGTAGATGCTCTTGAATTTAAGAATCAAACAGAAGATGACATTATTAACACTTACATTAACCACCCAGATGCCGTATCTAATCTAAAATGTCACATGATCGAAGCAACCCTGGATAACGAAATTGAAGAAGATCCCTTAATCAATGACCAAACAATACCAACAACAATAGCTTATAACAACAAACCCATTGAAATTGAGCTAGGGAAAGTCCTAAACATTAACAAAAACTTGACTAATGATCAGTAGTAGAGGCTTGTTCAACTCCTTAGAAAATATAAAGAGGTTGCTTGGGATTATCCAGATATGAAAGGGATTGATCCCCAATTATATATGCACCAGATTTATACTGAGAAAGATGTGAGACCCATTCGACAACCTCAACGAAGGTTAAAACCTCACCATAAAGATGTTGTTAAAGATGAACTACAAAAACTGTTAGATGTAAATTTCATCTATCCTATATCTGATAGCAAATGGGTTTCTCCATTAGTTGTGGTTCCTAAAAAGAATGGGAAGTGGCATATATGTGTCGATTACAAAGATCTTAACAAAGCAACCCAAAAAGATCATTTTTCCCCTCCCGTTCATTAACCAGGTTTTGGAAACATTGGCAGGTAAAATATTCTTTTCTTCCCTAGATGGCTTCAACAGCTACAGCCAAAACCAAATTGCCCCTGAAGACCAAGATAAGACTACCTTCACCTGCCCCTTGGGGACGTTTGCTTACAGGGTATTACCTTTCGGACTGTGCAATGCACTTTCCACATTCCAAAGAGCCATACTCATCATTTTTCAGACTTGATAAACGAAGGACTCGAGGTGTACATGGATGATTTTACACCCTATGGAGATGACTTCAAGCCGACATTACAAATGCTAGAGAAAGTCCTGCAAAGATGCATTGCTACCAGGCTCTGCTTAAGCCATGAGAAATTCCACATGATGATGATCGAGGGCCTCATCCTGGGTCAGTACATCTCAGTAGCTAGAATTCAAGTAGATCCAGCAAAAATTTAGATAATCCTCTTAATACCTAACCCCTACACACAAACTGAGGTACGTAGTTGTTTGGGATTTTCTGGATATTATAGAAGATTTATAAAGAATTTCTCCCAAATTGCTGCACCATTATATGCTTTAATATCAAATATTGATTTTTTATGGACTAACAAATGTGACATTTCCTTCGAAGAGCAAAAATGGCTAGTATCAACAGCCCCGGTATTACGGGGCCTGAACTGGGATTTACCATTTCAGATTTCATCCGATGCATCAGATACAGCCATTGGAGCAGTTCTTGGACAGGAGGAAGATAAGAAACCTTATGCGATATACTACATCAGCAAAAATTTAACTCCTGCTGAGTTGAATTACACCGTCATTGAGAAATAATTTATAGCTGTAATCTATGCTATTAACAAATTCAGACACTATATAACAAGATACCCTGTGGTTTTGTATAATGATCACTCTGTTATTAAATATTTAGCTAATAAACCTGTTACGGATAGAAGAGTGACACGATGGTTAATCCTTTTACAGGAATTCGACATAACAATCTAGGATCGACCAGGAAAGGAAAATCTAGTGGCATACTTCCTCTCACGTGTGCCAAAGACAAACGACTCGGCAGCAATAGAAGACCAATTCCCTGATGAGAACCTATTTGTTGTAACCGTGAAAACACCATGGTACACGGATGTTACGAACTACCTAGCAGTGGGAAAATTACCCAAGCACCTGATCCCCAGTGAAAGAAAACTAATAGTACAACGCAGCACTCGGTTCTCCTGGATCGGAGGATACCTCTTTCATACAAGAGCCAATATGCATATCCAAAGGTGTGTCAGGGAAGACGAAATCTTCAACATTTTAAAAGCTTGCACGATGGGCCTTGCAGTGGACATTTTGCAAACTGCAGGACCAGGCATAAAATCTTACAGATGGGCTATTATTGGCCCACCATTTTTAAGGACGCTAAGAAGTTTGTCCAGGCATGCGATAGCTGCCAAAGAATGGGTCGCCATGGCCAATCTGATGAGATGCCCCTACATCCACAGTTAGTCATTGAACCTTTTGAATGTTGGGCGTTAGATTTCATTGGCCCAATAAACCCATCATCTAATCAAAAGACACATATACCCATTGCAACATAATATGTGACTAAATGGGTGGAGGCAGAAGCATTACCAAGGGCAACGGAGGACTCAGTAATCCACTTTATTTTCCAAATTTTCGTGCAGTATGGCTTTCCTAGAGAAATAATCACGGATGGAGGGCCACAATTTGTAGGCCATAAGATTGCCGCTACATTAAAAAATCATCATATTATTCACAGAATCACATCTCCATACCACCTGTAGGCAAATGACCAGGTAGAAAGTACCAACAAAGTAATCGAGGCTATACTAACAAAGACATTCACCTCGCATAGACATGACCAGGCTACTCGATTGCCAGAAGCCCTGTGGGCATATCGCACGACTTGGAGGAATACCACAGGATACTCTCCATATCAGCTAGTGTTTAGCAAAGAACCTATCTTCCCAATAGAATTTGAAATTCAGACATTGAGGATAGCCCAAGAAGTAGGCTTGGATCTGAATGAAGCACAAATTAACGTGCTACATCAAATCAATGAATTGAATGAAATCCAACTATCAGTTGTTCAGCATACTGCACTAATCCAACAAAAAAGAGTGAAATGGCATGATGCCCTCATCAAGAAAAAGATCTTCCATGAAGGTGATTGGGCACTTCTGTATGATTCTAGGTTCCAGGATTTCCTGGGCAAACTACAGACTAGATGGTTAGGCCCCTACGAGATACAAGTGGTGCACAACAATGGCACCCTTACATTAACCACCATTGATGGGTATGGCTACTCTTTTAAATCGAATGGACATCGAGTATGCCTCTATCACAAACCACTTACAAGGGAATCCTTTTGCCAACAGCTATGGGAAGATTCCACAATACAAATTCTTGCTGAGGAGGGCAACCCTTCCACAACACCAGTTCAATGAAGACTTTATTCTTTTGAAACCTGTACATAAATTTTTCTTTCTGTTTTCTTTTTATTTGATTGGATTTGTTTGGATAATAGATTGTATATTAGTTTTTTTCTCTATTTTCCCTTTGTTGTTCCCTATAGGGAACAGCTGCTATTCCCTACAGGGAACAGTTGTTGTTCCCTACAGGGAACAGTTGTTGTTCCCTACAGGGAACAACAATTTTCGTGTGTATTTCGCGTTATTGTTCCCTACAGGGAACATCAATTTTCGTGTGAATTTTGGTTTGTTGTTCCCTACAGGGAACAACTACTGCTCCCTCTAAGGAACAACAATTTTGGCGTGCATTTTTTTCTTGTTATTCCCTACAGGGAACAATTGCTGTTCCCTACAGGGAACATCAATTTTCATGTGTATTTCGCTTTGTTGTTCCTTACAAGGAACAATTGTTTTTCCCTACGGGGAACAGCTGCTGTTCCCTATAGGGAACAAAAATTTTCGTGTGAATTTTCTTTGTTGTTCCCTACAGGGAACGTCCGCTGTTCCCTACAGGGAACATCTGGTATTCCCTCTAAGGAACAACAATTTTAGCGTGCATTTTTTTTATTATTGTTCCCTACATGGAACATCAATTTTTGTGTGTATTTTGACTTGTTGTTCCCTACAGGAAACAATTGTTGTTCCCTATAAGGAGCAACAATCTTTGCGTGTATTTTCCCTTGATGTTCCCTACAGGGAACAACTGTTATTCCCTATAGGGAACAACAAATTTTTTGTGTGCAGTTTGCTTTTCTGTTCCTTGCAGGGAACATCTGTTGTTTCCTACAGGGAACAACAATTTAGCGTGTATTTCCCTTGTTGTTCCCTACAGTGAATCTCTGTTGTTCCCTATAGGGAACAACAATTTCCCTTTGTTGTTCCCTACAGGGAACAACATCATTTTGCGTCTGTTTTCTTTGTTGTTCCCTACAGGGAACAACTACTATTCCCTATAAGGAACAACACATTTTTTGCGATTTTTCTTTGTTGTTCCTTATAGGGAACAGTGGTTGTTCCCTATAAGGAACAACACTTTTTGGGTGGATTTTTCTTTTGCTTTTCCCTTCAAGGAACAACAGTTTGTGAATATTTTTGAGAACATCCTCTTTCTCTTCCTTGCATAATCATTCCTAGACCATCCTAGTTCACTCTTTATGATCCTCTTAATGGCATGAAAAGTACAATACATATTTAAGGACAACAAGTATGGAGTCTAGTGGAACAGACAAATATCTTGAATACTATCATCTTTAACAAGATTGATTTGTGATGATCAAAATACAAAAGGACACAATTATATATATCACTTCACTGTCTTCATTTCCACTATAAACCAAATTGATTGATTATATGTACCATGTTGGTTACCCTTTTCCCGTATAACTCTCTCTGTGTATTATCAATAATATTATGGGTATATTTTTTTCTATTGATATGTTCAAACTTCTTCCGCCATCCCTACTCTTAAGGAGTGCTGAGCCACCCTCTATGTATAAAATGGGGATCTAATAATAATAATAATATATATATATATATATATATATATATATATATAATATATATATATATATATATATATATATATAATAATATAATATATATATATAAGATATATATATATATATATATATACTAACAGTTTTATGATTTTTTTCCATAGATGGAGGATAGGGGGTCTCATCACAAGCCATCCTACCATGATCATAAGGAAGGAGTGAAGTGGCATTCCCACTATGGCCACCACACTAGGGATATGATCCAATGGATGCATAAACAGGAGGTCTCATCACGAGCTGGCCTGACCATGGTAGCCTATCACTTATTGATATTTCTCGTTACATGCCTTGTTTTCATCACTCCAATATTCTTTATGATCCTTTCATTAATATGCATACCTTGCCACTTTCATTACTCAATACATCACCCCTGTACTTCGCCACCAACGCATTGTCCTTCCATTCATTCCGTCGTAGGCGACCTATTACTTTGAAAGGGGATAGGGACCTCTAGTGTACTTATGCATGCACTGTCATCTTTTCATTGGATTTTGCAGAATGATACGACATTCCATGATCATAGAGCATGTGGAATTATAACATTCCTCAATAACAGTATTCATGCTTATAAAGTGTCACCTGATAAGACTATTACAACCATTTGTTGTTCTCTCATTCGGCTCTGTTCGTTGCTATGTAATATCTGCTACACTAGTTGTTTGCAGAATTCAAGCATCATGGGAGGAAGAACAGTGCGTCGAGAACAGTTAATACTGGTTGTCTCTAATGAAGCCAGGGAAATTTTAGCTCGAGTCGGATAGATAGCATACTTTACGATATTTCAACCACCCAACAAGGAAATTTCCATCATTGTATCAAACACTATGATAGCAGAAGTATCCGGGTTGCTGGCAGAAGGACCAGTATGGGTTGGCAGGAGATTGAAGCTGTAGGATGCTATCGAGGTTTTTAGGGATGAAGGACAGGAACTAATCAAGAAGGGCAAAGGAGTTAAACCATCTTCTCTTGGAGAACCATGGGGAGATTTAGCATGAATTGTCCAGAACTGCATTACCTGCGATGGGCGTAGAAACGTGGTCAAGCTGCATCAACTCAAACTTTTAGCAGTTCTAAAATGAAAGTGCTCTGTTAATTTACCTACATTGTTGAATTATTTACTACATGACACTACCGAGAGCCTAAGATGGTCCCAACACATAGAAACTGTAGTAAGACACTACTGTCTGATCAAGCTAATAGTTAGCTATAACCTCGCCCAACAACAATCAAGTTGGGATGATCTAATATTAGCTCTCGAAGGAGGTATAGCCCTACCAACACCTAACCCTATGCCAAAAAGAAAGAGGACTGCCCTTTTAGTGAGCATACCTCACAAGCACAGACGATCCACAAGGTTGAGGTCAAAACATGGAGCGTCTACAAATCCTCAAGGCAGCGCTAGTCAACCAATAGAATTATCCAGCCCAGTAAGTGAATAATGCCTGCAACTAGAGTTAGAAGGACAGGATAACCCTGAATCAGACCATGAGGTAGGAACAGGGCATTCTAGAGATGATTAAATAAATGAATTGGGACTTCCCTCAACACCAAATATGAGTCCCCAAGGCGATTTGTTACACGATTTCGAATTGGCCCAAGTCCTGGCCAACATGAATGATTACATGCAGCCTGAAAGCCTGCTCAATCTTAATTTAGGAGAAAACCAATCTCCTAGGAATTCTGGCCATACCAGAATTCTGTCTCCCTCAAAATATGTAAGTTGCAAACTGGAAACAGATGCAGAGGCCATTCAAGAAGAATAGAACCAATCTGGTGACACGCCTCCAGTAGAAACCAGCCAGGTAGGCCTAAGCACAGAAAACATAGGCCAAGAAGAGGAAGCCGAGATAATTTGGGAAACCGATAACCAATCTGGAGACACTGTATTATTATAACAGAGCCAAGGTGAGGAACCAGGCTCTTTAGAAGAAGAAACTATTAACGAGACTGTCAGTAGAACAGTTGCTCCTCCGAAAAAGTATAGAGCCAAATTGAAAAAGCTTAGGACAGAACAGTAGAAGCTTCACAAAACAGTAAAAAGGCTCAGAAGGAAATTAAAAGAAATCACAGCGGGAAAGGTTCCAAACAAAACCTAGGAGACAACAAATGCGGCTATACAGATAGAGTTATATGAAGCTAGGGCTATAGGGACTCAAACTGAGCCCATACCGACTCAACCAGTCATCATTCAAAAGGAACATCATGCAATTTTAGTAGATGTAGCCACTCAGACAGAGGAGGTACCCTCTTATAGCATGGCTACTTAGATGGAGGCTGGGACCTCCCATAATAAAGAGATTTAGACAGAAAAAATCCTTTCTCATAGCATAAGCACTCAGACAAGCTTACAAGCCAAAGATGTCATGACACACAATGACCCCATTATACTGAATCTTTAGGAAGAATTAGCACAGGCTTGGCTCACGTTAGAACGGCTTGAACAAGAAACTGTTTCCCAACAAAGATATCAAGAGTTGCAGAGACAGCTTCGGGAAATGAATGCGACAAAGAGCGAGACCTTCGACAGATACAAAAAAGCAGAAGAGAAAATAGAGAGACTCAAGCTCAAACTAGATAGGGTCATAGCTCGAACAGATGCCATCTGCTCATTATATACAGATGTCTTGGCATGCGGGTATCTGGCTACTAATTATGCCTTGTTTTTGTTAGAACGATACTTGTTGTTGAAAATTAAAGCCGTGAGAGCTAGAAAACCAATTGAATTAAAAAAAGTTGAAGACTTTACAAATTGTTGCAAACATAATTGTGTAAAGGTTCAAATGCTACTTTGTGAATTTTACCTACACAATTTTGTATTAGAGGATGAGGTGGAAAAGAACCCTAACCCTTTGTGGGAGATGTTCAATTCCAGTCCTTTATCTCATTTGCAGTCAATCAACTTAAATGGTTCAAGGTTCATAACACATTCCAAAGACAAGAGCATGGATTGGATCTTTGGGTAAGAAGTGAACCCAAGCACCCTTTGCAAATGCTTGCGAACCATAAGAGTCTGATGACAAGGGAAGGGGTGATTAAAATTTTAGGGCCTATTCATAAGGAGATTGTACAGAATGGAGTATCATATTTTCAATCCATTCAAGAAAGCTCTCTGGCTACATCCAAGCTCAAGTGGATGGTCTCCACTAGTACTATGCAGGATAGGGAATCATTTAATTACAGAAATTTTAAAGCAGCTACAGCTTGTTTTGTCACCTATAGCAACCTTATTTTGAGAGAGGGACCTTATTGGTTAGGGTGTCGGTTTCGTAGCCCCATCATTTGATATCCTCCTGAAGGTTACAGGGCCATCTACGAATTGCCTAAAGGAAAGGAAGGGCCCACCTTTGCGCTCCTAGCTCAACACCATGGTTTTAGACCAATTTTTTGATGCTCCTTCTCCAACCTACTCTTTAACTGCACTCCATCAGAATTACTTACTTTTCATGAGGACATGAAATAGGCTAAGTAGGGGAGTATGTTGAGTTACGAAATGGGTATGTATTTACTATTAATTTCATCATCGTTTTCCTTGATTCTTATCTTTTTCATATCTTAATGCACTGATATATTGAGGAATTATGGTAAGAAACAGATGAATTATTTGCAATTACAATTTAGCTAAATTTTACCCTTCTTTATGCAGGAAAGCGACAAAAGTAATGATTGTTGTTCCCTGACGTTGGAATAGCAAAATCCGACAAACAAAGGAAGGAACGCGTTGGTTGCGGACAAGGCTGAGGGCGAATCAGAGGGATCAACGTGAAATAGGAAAGGTGTCTAAAGTTAGCAATCGGTTGCAAATCCCTCAGGATTGCGAGATCTTGAGGGATCGCATTTACCATTTACCCTTTACCCCTTTCTAACTATAAAAGAAAGCTATTGTAGGAAGAAGGGGGAGGAATCTCTATTATTTTTCAAGTTGTAAATTTAATTACAGACTTGCACTGTTGGAGAACGCGATTATATTGTAATGCTACTTAAGTTCGATGATTAATATACAATTGAAGTTGTTGTTCCTTCACATTATCTGAAGTATCTCAGCAGTGTTCATTGGCGGCTAAGGGCCTGGCCTCTGGTGGATTTAACTGCTTTCTTGTGTTATATTTCTGATTCTCATAAAGCTTGGTTGGTTTGATAATTTCCTGTTTTTGTGAGTTTACTTTATTCATTGTTTATTGCTTCCTTGTATAGAAGTAATGTATGTTCTGTTTATGCTTTACAGTGTTGTCATTTGATTTGAGTTGTGTTTATTACAGAGTAAACTACTTAGATAGTGAATTGCATTGATTTAATTAGCTGTGAGAGTTTGATTATTGCTATTGGACTCTCAGATTGGTATCATTTCTATTTTGATTGCTTTATATAGATTGAGCATAGTTTAGATTGAATCAACCAAGAAGAGGTGAGTTATTGTTACTGTGCTCTCGGCTGATGCTGTTGTTATTTGAATTGCTGTAGGATTTGATTTCAGTAAAGGATTGAGTTTTGATATTTCCTTCAATAATTGCAATTTGAGTTTATTAGATGCATCCATTTATTCTTGTGTCAAAGATTTATACTACAATTTAAGAAACATTACTCTCTAAATTTATAGCATCCACATATTGTGTACACTCCTGAAATAAGAGGACTTGCCTAGGTTGATAATTAATGTGGGGTAATTAGGAGTTTTTAAAGATACCTTTTATCAGCCAACGTTTGGTCGATAACTTGGGTAAATATGGGGGGAGTGTGTTACAATATACTTATTAATTTGTGATATTATATAGTTTCTCCAATAAAAATCACTTATAATGTATTGGAAATTGATCTAATACTACAAAAGGTTGTAAATTGTATGGAGTTTTAAGATGTTTAAGAAAATTTATATATAATATATTTCATTAAATATGTGTACTATTTACTTGTAAATTAATACCTCTGTTTATTTTGAAGTTGTAGAATTGCCAATATCATATAAGTTTTTTTTTTTTGGTTGGCCTAATCCATGGGGATTTTAACCTTTAATATCATGCTTCACATATTACTTCATAACACAATGACTACCAACTAAGTTGTTTCCCATGGGCCAATATCATATAATTTTGAAACGGATATTATAATCTTCATTTTAAAGGACATTTTTTGTACAAATGTCTTTTAAACTATGGCATTGATTAACTTGTAAAATCCATTTTTTATATTCTCTCTAGAATTTAACTTAAATGACTCTATATATTTGTTTCAATTTGTTAATTGAAATAGTATTACTTGTATTTTTTTTAAAGGATATTCCCATTTATTTAATTTATTTTAAATTTATTTCTTCATTAGTTAACAATTTCATTCCCCTGCCCACAATTGGTTGAAATGCAACAACACATCGAGTGATGCAAAATAATAAGGGACTAAGGCCTTGGATCGAGGATCTAGGACATAACATTCACAAGAGAGGAAATATGGTTTTAGGATATGAGCGAAAAAACTAGTTTGTGTGCACATTAAGCCATATGGCAGTCACTAGATGGGAACTCATGGTAGTTAAAGGAAAATGGGAAAGCAGAAGGAGACCTCCAAAAATGGAAATGGAAATTTCCATTATATCCCTACATGACACTTGTTCTAATATGGGAGAAGCTCAAAAATGGAAAAATTATAAAATTTTAGGAGAAACCTCCATAAATTCATCATAGGATATCTTTTATTCACTGTCTTGGATGTGCTCAGGTCAAGTCTTATGGTACTCTACTAGGCTCTGGCATAGGGTTAAGGCTCTCAATATTTTTTCTTTTATTCATGTTTTTGGTCTATAGTTGTTTTACTATGTTTGTTCTCTTTGTCTTTAATTAAGGGGAATTTCCTTCTGTTATGTGGTTGGATTTAGTCTATAGGGAATTATTTTTGTATTTGGGGTTAGCCACAGGGATCCTATCTCAAGTTCTGGGTTGGGATATTTCCTCCAAGAACCTCTATCTCTTGTTCTAAAAATGAGGAATATATTCTTTAGAATCCATTCTATTTTTGTTTCTTTGGTTGTCTTCTAGATGGTCAAGGCTCTCTTATGTGTGGTGAATTTCATATGGCTAGCATCTCTCATTTTGAACTTCAAATTTTGGATTTCTTGGTTTGACTCTCTTTAGAATTTTTGTGTATTTGGGTCCACCAATTTCCTATGGTACAAGGCTGAAAGTTTACACTCTCAATTCGGGCTCATTCTATCTTTATGGGAAATGGTGATGAGCTTTGGCTTGGTTGGTTGGTTTCTACACTCTCCTCTCAGTGAATACTTCCTTCTGCAATCCCGATTATTTTTTATACAGGGACGAGAGTCATATTCAAGGTAGGTTTTTTACTGAAATTATATGACCCTACTCATTAGCTATAATTTTTGGTGTCCTTATTCCTGTGACAGAGAAACACTTGAGCCTAGAAGTTAGGTTGGAAGAGGCACTAAATTGAAGGAACATTGGTTTTCTCTGCTTGTAGTAAGTTACATAAATTGAAACTCGGTCTTGTTTACATTTTAGGTGAACCAAAATTGTCTCATAAAAGAGAATGAGGTGGATGTAGGGGAAGATGAAATGCTAAGAAAGCTACTAGCTAGAGGGCTTAGCTATTTGTTGAGCACTCTACTGAATGTTACTATATAAATACTCCTCCCCACATTAGATGTTAAATCGCACTAGTAGAGGAGGATGCTCAAGAAAGGAGAAGATATATATCGAATTCTAAATTTATCAAGTAGGTTGGATGTTCGGCCTCATGTATAGGTTACACCCATACCACCAAGTGGTGGACATTTACTAGCAAGACAAAATGATCATGGGGAAAGTCTTAGTGGAAAGGTTAGAAGAGTAGTAGGAAATATTTCTTTAGGTGGATGAAGCATAAAGGCAACTAAGTAAGATGGAAAATAAAATTAACATATTAGCTAAACACTTGGTAGGAATTGAGTTCAAAAACATGGAAAACAAAGTTGATTCACCTAAAACTATTTAGGTGGTTCCCCTACAACCTAGTACATATTTTTTTCGAGGTTTAAGTATTTTACTTGTTTATCGTGTCCTAAATATAACTAGTTTTTTTTTTTTTGGTTAAGTAAGAGTGGAGCCTTCTATTAACCGCACGAAAAATTACATATATTACATGTATTTACAAGTGTAGAGACCAACAAGGGCTAACCCGATGAATATTAACCCGAGACAACTTGAAACAAACCCGAAACCTTATACTAAATCTTACATCTAAACCTCCACCTATTATCCAACTCGATGGCCATTTGATAAGACCCCCAGTGATCCAACGGTCATTAAAGAAATCGCTTCAGAGATATGCGTGACCTTTACCATATCAAACTATCAAAGTATAAAACTTCAAACTTCAGGTCCAACATGGTAAATAAACTATCAAAGTATAAAACTTCAAACTTCGGGTCCGTTCTTGGACTTAACCTCTTCCCATGTTGAAACCCGATATACTTTCAATCTAGATCCCGTAAGATCCAACTGTCATTAACACTATTGCCTCGGTAACATGCGCCCCTTTTACCCAGTTCACGGATCTAATAAGGATTATGAGCTACTGGTTTATAAATTTTCAGGTCCAGTCTAAGACTTAACCTTCGATTACTTTTAGAACCCGATATCCATACGATTAGGTCCCTATTGATCTGACGGTTCTCCAAGATATCGGATCAGAAAATTTCATGGTCTTTACCCTCTTTACGGACCCGATGAAGATTATGAACCGCTGATCTAAAAATCTTCGTGTCCGCTTGAATAGTTAACCTTCAATCACTTTCCCACCCGATAGCCATTCAATGGTGAAGGCTATCGAGATCTGGTCAAAGACTTGCTAAGAAGCCTGCTATTTACCAAGTGCCCCTCCCCTGTAGAAAGCTTTGTTTTACACATTTTTGAGGGATTAACGGTTAAGAAATCCTTTTGCTTCTGCTTACTCATACTTCCACTAGTCTTCTTTCTTATTTATTGTGAATAGTCTGGAAGTTCTCCATGTCTTTGGCCGCCTTCCTTTGACAATCTTCACACAATTTTCCCGAGGGTGTCGAATCCCAAGCATACCCGCTGTAATTTTCTTTGGATAACACTCCTTCATTCGTCAAATGATCAGTTATCATATTGGCTTTTCTTCGCACATGAACAAAGCTAACCATTCTCAGGGTTTGTAGATGGGTATGAATGCGCTGAAAGACCTGCAAAAGCTTCCGATGTTTTGAAACTTTTCATGGTGCTTTTCCATTGCATATCTTCTTGGCCACATTAATAATCAATTCAGAATCTGTGTCAATGATGGCATTATGTAAATTTGACTCGATCAGTATTTCCAGGCACTGCTCTAAGGCCATGAGCTCTGCCATGTTATTAGTGGTAGTCCCCAAATGTCTGTGAAATATATCCTTAATGCACCCCTGCTCATCTCTGATGACCCCTCCAAAACAAACCATCCCTGGGTTACCTTTAGAGGCTCCATCTATATTGAATTTCAAGAAACCATGAGGAGGAGATTGCTAGAAGTCTTTACCAGCATTTGTCTGGCTCACACCCTTATTTATGCTTTGGGGAACTAGCGAATGGAGACCCAACTACAGCAGTATACAAGCGTCCTGGGGCAGAGTAGGGTGCTCAAGAGGTCTCCCTAAAAGGGCTCCAACAGTGTATTTGAGCTGTCTTAATATTTGTGCAATAAAGTTCTGGGTTGAGCCAGTTTTATTCTTGAAAATCATTCCATTGCTTTCTTTCCAGACATCCTAGATTAAGAAGCCTAGAACCAGAGTCCAAGCTTTGTTTATGATTTCATTGCCTGAGAAGTCTTTTCCCCAATTCTTCAAAGCATTGGTAATACTAATTTTGTCCCTGTCAGTCTGTGTGAAGATTGAGGCCACCTAATCCTGCAAGGTAGAGGTGAAAGGGAAGAGGTTGAGTAAGTGTTCGATCATCTCCTCTTGTGAACCACATAGATAGAATTTGGATGGGCCAACAAAACCCCTTTACATGATATTTTCCCAAGTTAGAATTTTCTTTTGTTGAACCAACCACATAAACAACTTTATTTTCATCCAATGCTGGTGCTGCAAAAGATCCTTCCATACCTTATCAGGGTTTTGATAATCAAACCCTAGGGCTATTCATTTAGCTTCTTTGAGGTTAAAGTTACCTTCTGCATTTCTTCCCCATCTAAATTGGTCATACAAGGATGATACCAAAATCTTCCTCTGTTCCAAGTCCTAAGAAAGAGAGCTAGCCTAAGCTTTCAAAGGGCTCCCTTCATTGTAGCACAGATCCTTCCATATTCTCCATTTACCATTGTTCCTTGCCTGATCCCAAAAGTCGCGTACCATGCATAAGCCTTTTTTTTCAGTGTCATTCTTGAGAGCGGTTAGTTCCTCCCTAAACAAGTTTGGTTCCTACTGCCAGTTGTCCTCCCAGAATCTTGCCAGGTTCCCAGCTCGGATCTCCCAGAAGTTGTGGTACCAGACAATGGTTCTATTTTCCCAAGCAATATTCCAAATGTGGGAGCCCTTGACAAGCCCAGACATTCAGATATGATCCCTCTCCTGCCAATTATTTGCATATTTCTGTTTCCAAAGCTTGGCCCAAGGGGTTGCCAATTCCTTAAGCCACCTCCACCAAAGTTTTGCACTTGAAACTCTGTTGAGGGTTTCAGGGTCATGAAGCCCCAAACCACCATGGGCCTTAGGTTTGCAGATCTTGTCCCAAGCTACCAAAGCCCATTTATTTTTCTCTTCCCCTTTGCCCCAAAGAAAATCTCTTTGAATGTTCTTGATCTATTGTATAACTCCTACAGGATCAGGAAGAGATGACATCATAAAAATGGGTATGGCCTGCAGGACAGCCTTTGTAAGCACAAGGCGCCCTGCCAAATTCAAATATCTACATGTCCATTTCCTGATCCTATCCTGAATTTTGTTAATTATCGGCTCCCACACTCCCCTACTTAGAGGTTTGTCTGTAAGAGGGATTCCAAGGTACTTAGAAGGTAATTGATCCCTTTGAAACCCTAGAATTCTGGTGAGGTTTCTTTGAATAGCAATGTTAGTGTTAAAAAAGAAAACTTTTGATTTTTTAAGGCTTACCTCTATACCAGCGGCCATAGAAAAGTCATTCAAGATTTGTTTAAAAGATCTGGCTTCCTTGACCATGGGAATGCCCTGCAACATAGTATCATCCACAAATTGTTGGTGAGTTGAAGTAGCTCCATCTATGGTAAGTTTCAGTCCCTGGATTCTTCCTTCAACACTTGTACTTTTTATCGCTCTGCCTAGCCCTTCCATCATGAGCACAAAGAGGATGGGGGAGAGTACATCTCACTGTCTGAGACCTCTAGAAGGCATAAAGGTTCTTGAGGGCGATCCATTAAGCAGGATTGAAAAACTAGTCGTGGATACCAGGGCCATAACCCATCTAATCCAGTTGTGGTCGAAACCATAAGCTCTCAGCACTGCCCTGATGTAACACTAGCTTAGATTGTCATAAGCTTTCACTAGCTCAAGCTGTATGATCATACCATCTTGCTTATTGCTCTTAAGAGAGTGTACCACCTCATGAGCTTGTATGATGTTATTGAGAATCTGTCTTCCTTCCACATAACCAGTTTGCTCCTTTGAGACAAAAGCCGGAAGAAGGGGCCTGAGTCTGTTAGAGATCACTTTGGAAATAATATTATACACCACATTACATAAAGCTATGGGTCTAAATCTGTCTAGTGTCATAGATTTTTCCTTCTTTGGAATCAAATCTATGAAAGAGGCATTGAGAGCCTTAAAAACCGTTCTGGATCTTCTGGAGTCTTCCACTACATCAAGGATGTCTTGTTTGACTTTTTTCCAGCATGCTTTGAATAAGTCCACATTGAATCCATCCAGGCCAAGAGCCTTCCCATTTTTCATCTCATTGATAACTTCACTGACCTTATCTTCAGACACTAGCCTATTAAGATTATGATTGTCTTCCCTTGTTATAAGCTTGGGAATGTACTTTGTGAAATTGTTAATGAACCATGACCTGTCTAAGAGAGGCTCCTTTGCAATGCTAAGGAAGTGTTGTCCCAGGACAGATTCCATTTCTTTGTGGGAGACAAGCTCTTTCCCTTGAAAATCTCTAAGTTTTGAAATTCTGTTATGTGACGTGTGATCCAAAGTTGATTTATGAAAAAACTTTGTGTTTCTTTCCCCTTCTCTAATCCACTGCACTCTCGATTTTTGCCTCCAGAATATCTCCTCTTGGATGCACCTATCTTCCCATTCCTTTTGAAGAGAATCAACTTGAGTTTTCCTTTCCTTAGTAAAACCATCTGTGATTATGATTTGATTAATCCCCTGGAGTTTCTATTCAACTTCTCTTCTGGCTTTAAAAATATTACCAAACTCTTTCTTGTTCCAATCTTTGAGTCTAGATTTGATGTGTTTAAGTCTTTGTTGTAGCATGAGCATTTTAGTTCCTTGAATGGGCAAATCTTCCATCCACCATTTGTCAATATTGCTGGTGAAGTCAGGGTGAGAGAGCCAGACATTTTCAAACCTAAAAGGTTTGTTCCTCGGTGTACCCATAAAAGCAGCTTCAAGCTGGATAGGCCAGTGGTCTGAGCCTCCAAAGGGAAGGATTAGAGTTGACATGTCAAGGCCTGTGAGAAGGAGGTCCTCTGAGATAATGAATCTATCTAGTTTAGAGGCAACTTGAGAAGCCCCTCCTCTCTTGTTGTTCCAGGTGAAAGTGCCATTTATTGTTTCAACATCCACTAGTCTCATTTTATTTATGAAGTTCTGGAAGGGAATGGAGTCTCTGCCTAGAGTTTTGGTGCCACCTTTTTTCTCTGTAAGAGATTTGATCATGTTGAAATCACCTGCCAGAATCCAGGGCATATCAAGATATCTCTCTCTCAGCTCCTCAAGGGAGGTGAGAGCTTGATTTTGTCTTCTAGTTCTTGAGGACCATAGACATTTGTAATCAGGTTAGTCTCCCTATCCCCCAAAGGTTCAATCACCAGAAATAGATAGTTCTTGGACGCTTCCGCATCCAAGATTCCAAGTTTCTGGGGATCCCAAAGTGTAAGAATCCCTCCTACTGAGTTATCTGCCTTAACCACTAGATACTCATACTTTCTTAGCCATTTTCTATGTATTTCTCTGACCTTGTCCATCGAACACTTAGTTTCCTGAATAAAAACCATATTTGGTTTTTCTTCTTTTATTCTACTGCTAAGATTTCTTTATTTCCTTTTACTTCCTAGGCCCCTAATGTTCTAGGTTGTAAGCTTCATTAAGAAAGGTTTGTAAAGGACTAGCTGGTGAGATCTCTCATCTTACCTGAGTTAATCATGTGTTTTCCACATTCGTTCAACAACTCATTCTGTCTTTTTCTTCCTCTTTCCTACCCAGATTCTTGGAAGAGTGCCCTGGTGTTTCCTCCATTGTTTTCATCCCTCTATTCTCCTAGATGTCATGGTTTCTTTTGACTCCAGAGGCCTTATATTGGGATCTCCAGAGGAAGAGTTGTTGAACCCTATCAAACTCCTCCTTTGGCAAGGAGTCAACCCCTTTCGCAATACCCTGCTCTAGAAACTTTTCTAGATCTAAGTTCTCCCTCTCAAGAATCTCCTACAGTTCATGGTCCTCCATTCCCGCCGCACTTGGGGTCATCTCATGGTCCCTACTGAGCTCCACAATGCTTTGTAGATCATCATTTTTCTAGCTGTTCTCTGGTATATCCTCCATGCTAGCATCCCTATCCTTCTCATTGGTATTAGTCTCCAATTCCTGGTTTGCCCCAATGTTTCCAACTTCTTCTTCTATGATTTTGAAACTATTGTGGCTCGGTTGCCCGTCCTCATTGATTTTATTTTGGCACCGCTTTCCTCCTTTCCCTTTCCTCCCATCTTAGTGAAGCCCTCGAGATCTTTGCTTGTGGTGGTTTTTGTGTTGCTCTCGAGTTTGTTTGATTGGCAGTCTCTGTATAGGTGCCCGTGTTCATGGCAATTACGGCACCTGAATGGGACATGTTCATAGTCCACCGCCTGCACCCATTCTTCATCATACACTTCTAAAATGATCTCATCCAGAAGTGCCACAGATAAGTCCATTTCCACACAAATCCAGGCGAATGAAGTGTATTTACCTCTTAGAGTCGCATCTGATATTTTTATAAAATTCCCTAGTTTATTGCCAATAGCCTTTAAAGACTCTGATAACCAATAATCTAAAGGAAGGGAGTATAGTCTTATCCATACCGGTATTGAAGTGAACATTTATCGTTCTGGGACAAAATTCATCACCCATGGTCGCATGTAAAGGCCTGCATAGCGTAAAAATAGGGTCCTCCCTCGAACACTCTATCTTTATCTTCTAAGCTTGTGAACACCACCGTAAAGAAGCCCTTGGATCTAAGGTGAAGGTTTATTTCCCCTTTGGTTTCCAGTGGTTCCTTATCCATGCGTGTAAGGCCTTCTTCGTCAGCCAAATCCCCATAAATTTGCATGTAACTGTGTCTTCCGCCATGTGTTCTCTATGCACCTATAGCGTTGGGTCACTTAAAATGACCCAATGAATAATGGTCAACTTGGGTTTACAGACCCTTGTCGCACTCATAGGTGCAGCTTTCTGACTGCTACCCTCTTTCCTCTTCTCCCTGCTATCTTCCTCATGATTTTCTTTCTGTCCGTGAGGTTTGATATTTCCTGTGTTAATATCCTCAGTTATCACCTCTGCTGGTTTCTTGAAACAATACAGACCAGTTCCCTTGCTTTTATTTGCAGCTATTTGAATATAGGAGGGAGCAGAACTCCCTCCTCCATG
Organism: Pinus taeda; assembly: GCA_000404065.3. NCBI lineage: Eukaryota > Viridiplantae > Streptophyta > Pinopsida > Pinales > Pinaceae > Pinus > Pinus taeda. The sequence goes on along the minus strand of APFE030364258.1, from coordinate 11,874 downwards.
ACCCGCTATGATTAACAGCGCCAAACACTAACTCAAACCCTAGTTCATATTGCAAAACCACTAATCGTCCCTCTTTTTCTCCTCCATAAGAATTAAATATAATTAGTTATATTATGTGGTACACTCACCAATAAATAACAAACTAAAGACAATATCTAAATGTTACATCACATACTATATAATATGAAAAATCTTTTTTACCTGCCAAAAAAACTTAAAATGCCTTACTAGTTTGCATAGTAATAAACCTATAAGAACAACCGCATATTCTTTTGATGTATAATTTTAATATGATATAAACACTCCAACTTTGAAACAAAAAAACCAACAATATATAAAAATTATTTTAATTAAATATATTATTAAAAATTCCATATTATTTTACATAATTTTACTGTTTTAACATACTTTGAGTGTAAAACCCTTTCCTATCTTTATAATTTTGATTGCAATTTCCCAACCATATGATAACTGTGTATCCGACACTTGCCAAAAAGGCAGAGATAAATTTCTTTCACAACCGTTTTCCCTTCTTTCAAATTGATACACATAAAGTTTTTTATTTCAAAACCATGTGCATACTATAAGGTTAATTACTTCTAGCTTTAGTCCACGAAAGGAATGTGGGAAATTATTTCTAGCTTTAGTGCACGAAAGAAATGTGGGATACCAGCGGGAGTCAAAATGTTTTGGATGGAATAGACGTTAAGTTGGGTGGGTCGGAAGAAAAGTGTTGTCCAAAGAAAGAAAAAAACGTGATGCCAAACATTAGACTTTAAACTGAGATGAAAATAAAATTGACATAAAGAAAGAAAAAAACGTGATGCCAAACATTAGACTTTAAACTGAGATGAAAATAAAATTGACATAAAGTAAAAAGGGAGAGATGTGGGATATCAGCGCGAGTCAAAATGTTTTGGTTAGATTAGACGTAAAGTTGGTGGGCCGGAAGAAAAGTTGGTATACGAAGGATGGGAAAATAAATAATTCATGCCAAACCATTTGACTTTAAACTTTAAGTAGAGATGAAAATAAAATTGATATCAAGTAAAAAGAGACTTGCGATGGATGGGTTTGAATTTAAATGTGAGGATGAAGAGATGAAAAGAAAATTGATTGTGATAATAGGTTTATTTTATAGTCTAGTATGATTTTGATGTGTAAATATGTCATGTTTTCAAAAAATAATAAAAATATTTTTTAGTACTGTAATGTTAGTTAAAATATTAAATTGAACTTAAATTATAGACTACTTTAATCTTAGAATATATATAAATTTTTTAATTTTATTAAATGGGTTAAGATAATATAAAATATAACTATGTATTATTATATATAATTTGAATGTAGAATATTCTGTGAATTTGAATGGATCATGTGTTTAATAGTTCTTTTATCATATACCTGAATTTGAATGGATCATAATTTTACCTTTAACAAAAAAAATTACTGCATTAAAATTCCAAATTAGGTAAAGTTTTAAACATCTTTACACTTTACTAAAGAAAATACCATCTCTTAAATCAAAAGAAAAAAATTAATTCAACACAAAGGAAAAAGCTTAATTCAACATAAACAATCAGAAATCCTCATGCAAAATCTTTTAATATTTATTTTAATTAAATATTGTAAAATGAATTTTTGAAGGGAAATGAAGTGGTCCTATAGAATATACTTTAAACACACATCATACAGAATATTTTCCACAGCAAAGTATTCTAATATAAAAATATAATTTGATGTAGTCCTTATTAGAAATTTTGTTAACCATCCTGAAAAATATCATTAATATAAATTAATATTATAAATTTAATAACTTTGGATTAATGCAATATTAAATTTATATGTACATTTGGTTATATTATAATATATATTATTATATCATGAGATATATTAACTCTAAATATATGGAGGGAAGAACAAAGACATAAAGTGATAAAGGTGGAGAGATGGAGGGAATAACAAGAGAGAGATGGAGATAAAATGAAGGAGAGGGGAGATGAGTAATGAAGAGAGAGAGGGGAACAAAAAGGTAAGAGAGAGTGAGAGAAAGACAAATATGAAGGGGGGAGATAGGAGGAGAGAGGGACAAGGTTGGAAGGTGTAGAGAGAGTGAGAGAGAGATGGGGGAAGAGAGAGGGAGGTAGGAGAGAAAAGGGGAGAGGGGAAGGACCTAATATAGGGCTTGTGAGAGAGGGGGAGAGAGCTAAGGATAGAGGAGGGTCAGAGAGATGGAGTTGGAAGGGGGGAGAGCCCGAGTGAAGAAGAAATACATAGAGAGAGAAAAGTGGAGAGAGAGAGAGAGAGAGAGAGCGAGTGACAAGGGAGAGATGGAGAGAGGGTGTGTATGTTTTGGGCTGAGATAGAGGGATAATGAAGGGGAGATGGAAGGAATGTGGAAGAGAAGGAGAGAGGGAGGGAGATAGTGACAGATTTGGAGGGTGAAGAAAGAGAGAGGGGGGAGACAGAGGGAGATGAGAGAGAAAGGGAGAGAGAGGAAGGAAGAGAGAGAGAACGTGAAAGAGAGGAGAGAGGGAGTGAGAGAGAGTTGGAGTTGGAGGGAAAGAGAGAGGGAGGTAACAAGAAAGACATAGAAAGAGAAAGGTGGAGAGAGAGGGAGTGATATAGGAGATAGAGAGAGGGAAAGACGAGAGAAAGTGGGAAGAGAGATAGAAAATGGAGAGACAGAGTGAGGGGAAGAAGAGGAAGGGAAAGAGGGAGGGAGAGATATATAGATATGGAGAAAGAGTGTGTATGTTTTGAGGGTGATATATAGAGATAAAGGAGAGGTAGAGGGAGAGGGAGATAGGGACACAGATGAGAGGTGAAGAGATAGATAAAGAGAGGGAAGGAGAGATATATAGATATGGAGAAAGAGTGTGTATGTTTTAGGGGTGATATATATAGATAAAGGAGAGGCAAAGGGAGAGGGAGATAGGGACATAGATGAGAGGTGAAGAGATAGATAAAGAGAGGGAAGGAGAGATATATAGATATGGAAATAAATATCATCACCTACTAGTTACTAATATGCAATTACATATATTCAAAATATATTCAAAATTACTAATAAATATTTGCATACAAAATGTATTCAAAATATTTATAAGAGGAAAATATATATTTATAGACATGAAAAAAGATCAAAATATTCTTGAAGGAGATGTGATAATTGTTTGGAGAAACAAATAATATAAATATTTTATAAATATGGCACTCATTAAAATAAATTCAAAAATATATTATTTTTTGAATTTGCAAATTAGATTCTAGATAATAAAAAATCATCAAAATATTTTTAAAAGACATAAATTATTTCAAACATTAGCAAAGAAACAAATTATTTCAAAAGTAATGTTGATGCATTAAATTATTAAAACCACTCTTCAAGATATGTTTTGTAATTCTTGGAGGAACACTATTTATAGTTAATTAGTTGTCAAAAAATTGTGATACCTAAAATTAAATGAAATAGATGTGCAGTATCAATCCTCCTACAAACTATTTACAATATTGTCACCCTTCTTCATCATCAACTAATTACTAATAAACAATTACATACACATATAAAAATATAACACAACAACTGTAAGATTCATGAACATACCATCCAAATCCAAACGCATAAACACACAGACCACTCAATGCATCTAAGCACAGACGTACACACTATTCAAGGCAAGAAACACAAATTAAATTAAAGAAGAAAATGTTATGGTCATGCCAAGCAAAGAAAACCTGATGTGAATTTTGAATTTTATTTCAAACATATACATAATAATGATAATCTAAAAATGTGACATTGTTGCCCTCAACAGGAAGCAACTTAGATCCATTTAACGTTGGATATATCATACACCAAAGGGGTTCAAATCCCTCAAGGTACAACCCTTTCCTCAAGTTCTACAAACCAAAAAGAAGGTTTGCACCTTGAACGATTGGATTCCTCACGACGCATGATAGGTCCGGTGTTAGATGGATCTAAGCTGGCATTCTATTTTTCTTTTTATGTAATTACATTCCAATGTGGAATGGAATCAAAGTCTCATCGATTAGAGACATGGATATTCATAGTCATGCTCTAGATCTTCTCTATTTAAAGTCTCTAATATCGCGGAATCCAACCCTACATTTTGTAGGTTTGTTGATTTTTCTCTAGTAAAATAAAATGGATTAGGAATAGAAATTGATCTCAGTTGACTCCGTTTGGTAAATCGAACGAATTGTACCCAAATCCATCTGGCATAAACGTGCAACATAGAGAAGAGTAAAGCTACAGCTAAACATATGATGGTATATCTGACAATTTTATTGCCTCAAGAGGTGCATTCTATAGCCCAGTATGACTGTTATGGGTAAGTATGTCACGTCCTAAAAAAATGATAAAAATAATTTCCCTAATGTAGGCCAAAAAATTAGCTTGAATATTAAATTATAGATAGCTTGAACCTTTAGATTATATAAAACTTTTTAATCTTATTAATGGGCTAATATTACTTATTAAGATACACCTATGTATTATTATATATAGTTTGAATGGATAATAAATTATCTCAATACCATTTCATAAATCAAAGGAAAATTTATTTCAACACAAAAAATAGAAAATCTTGCTCCAAAATCTTTTAGTA
>APFE030364247.1:33570-50006 GCA_000404065.3 Pinus taeda | reverse complement strand
GTGATTGGTGTGGTTTGCTTATTTCTTTTGTTTCAGTAATCTGACATATCTTTTATATGATAGACTATGCTTCTTAGTTAATATCTGAATCTGAATAAGTTCTCTAACTCACGTCTCTGTGCTACATAAAGTGAATCTATTCAAATTGCATCCATTTCTATAACAAGGTATTAGTATGAATGATATCATTATTGGATTCATATAAACTAAGTGTTTGCGAGGCTTGAAGACAATATCACTTTGTTCGGAAATATAGTCGCATCATACGTTACTCTCGGATTGCTGTAATAGTTTAGAACGTGTACATCCATTTGAGTTTACTGTTCCATTTGAGTTTGCTGTTCCATTTCATATGATTGACGTTTCCTGTTTATGATAGTTTGTTGTTCCATTTACTTATGCTGTTCCATTTGATGACTGTTGTCCCATTCCATAACTGCTGTTCCATTTACTTATGCTGTTCCATTTGATTACTGCTGTTCCATTTCATAACTGCTGCTCCATTTACTTTCGCTTATCTGCCTTTGTTTCTTTCATGTGATAGCAGGCCTAAGGCTGTTGTGAGTCCAGCAAGACGCTGCCTGACTCCCAGACCTATAAGTCCATGCTTTGGTTTCTTTCTTTATCAGTTTCTAAAGGGAAGGGTTATTGGTTCCGTACCCTTGACTGATCAATTGCTTTGTGTGATTTTATCTGTTGAGTTGGTTTAGTTACAGTTTAGTGTCTGTTTCCTTTCAAATCATTAGAACGCTATACTACCGAGCATTACTTGGGAAAAACAGCCTCGAATTGATTTACTCCTTGAAAGAACAAAATGATCCCGGATTGACTTAATAATGTGGAATAATTGGTGGTGTGAGAGACCCTAGTTATTGCTCTACAATCATCACCATGTTTCGACCCATAGCTAGTGTAGGAATCCAACCTGCTATTGGCTCTAGTTCTATCATGGTGGTCACACCAAGTGGAATAATTTTAGGAACCATTTCGGCAACCTCCATGCTCCACTTTATTGCTAGGTTAAGTCTACCATATTTTAGCCAGTTGATAAACAACCCCATACACCACAATGCTAGTTGGTATGCTATGCCGACTAAGCTTCCCTCACACATCCCAAAGTTTGAGGTTAATATTCGATAGAATCATTCCGACAATGTTCACTCCTTGCACATATGGTTTTTTTCCAACTCCATTACCGATGAATCCATTATTCTTCGACTATTCCAATGCACGCTCAATGGAGACAATCCAAAATGGTATGTAGACTAGCATGCTGCATCTCATTCCTTTTTTGCGGTGCTTGCTAAAGTGTTCCTCTCATATTTCTAGTTACCTCTCTAGTACGACATTGGTATGGAGTTATTGACCTCATTACATCAGTCCTCCTCCACTCTCCTTTCAGACCATGTACAAGAATGGCATCGAAGGAGGATCAGATGCCGTGCCCACCCTTTGAAGACTGTGTCTACCAAGATTGGTTTCCTAGGATCCTTTTACCACCCATTGGAAAAGATGTCGCGTCGCATTTTCCTGAGACCAAGGAAGAAGCTCTCCAAACTGCTCTAACATATGACCTATTTTTTACGCAATTCGGTTATGTCTATAACATCATTCCAGACCTCCCTCGTCGTGGAAGTCCTAATGTGCCGAGGGCATCTCACACCGCTGAAGGTGTTGTTGGAACCCTTTCACACCCTTTGCCATATACTCATCAAAGTTATGGTTATCTACAGGGACACAAGTTCCTCTAAAACCTATTCCCCTCCTGCTAGCAACATGTTTTCAGGGCCCTAATCTGTCTACCAAACTATTGCTCCTACTTATGAATAGTCGAGCACTCCAACCCCTTAAGCATTAGTGCCACAAAATCCCATGCATCCTCAACCCCAACAACCACTACCCCCTTAGGGTCAAGTGTTTGTGCAACAAAGTGTGACCAATCCCCAAAATTGGAAGAAAAAGAATAAGGGGAAGGGTAATAAGGGTAACCAGGCTAATCAAGGCAATTAGACTAGGGAACCCTAGGGGAACCAGCCTAACATCAATGACCAACAACAGGGAAGCCAGCCAAAGTAGAACAAGGCTATTCATACAAACAAGCCTTCTACATGTTTTGGTGTACATGGAAATTATACACATGAGTGTCCTCTCTTACCCCATATGCATGAAATTTGGGAAGCTCAAGAATCTTCTAGAGGTCAGCAATCGTCTCAGAATCGTATGCCAACTCAATCTACAGTGCCTACAAATCCTTTCCCTCATCAAGGATTTGTAGTTGCTCAACCTCATCCTAGTCAAGCAATCCACTGCCCCCAACCTTCTGGTCCTGGTAACTACCGGACCCTTATGATCAAATTTGAAGATTTTAACCCCTCCAATATCAACCTACAAACTCAGTCACGTAAATATGACAAGCCATTGACTTTGTCCACCATTGAGCGAAAAACCAAACATCTACTAAGCCTCTTATGACAACAAATGATCTGTTGCAGATCCCTCAACCTAAATTTGAGGCCATTCCCAAGATCCCAAAGGGACCATTACATCGTAATGTTACTTCTAACTGATTTGCCTATGCATACAACATAGTAGACGACTTGGCATAGTCATCTGCCACCATGCCATTGCTAGAAGTACTCCAATAATTCCCATCTAAAAAGAAAGCTTTTCTAACTTCCTTGGGTGCAGTAGATCCTTCTGATGATCGTGTGATTGTCCTCCCTGTTGATACATCAGAACATCCCCCATTTCCTTCCTTTGTTGGTTTCTAGATACCAATTCATGTCGTTAATGCCATCCTTTCTCGATGGAATATCGAGGAAGGTGCATCCATGTGTGTGATGTCTACCACCATTTGGAAACAACTTAGGTCACCTGAGTTGTCCCCACCGACCATCACTTTGCATGTTTGGGATGGACACTCCTCCCAAAATCTTGCCATGTACCACAACTGTGTAGTGACCCTTGCGGGCACGACTGTTCATGTCGACATTGAGGTTATTGATGCCCCTTTGGATTATAACATTATCTTAGATCTTAGTTATAGATATTCCATGTGAGCCATCACTTTTGCGGTGTTACGCAAGATGTGCGTCCCCCATGAAGGGAATATTCTACCATTGATCGGTTGACTTACTACGAGAAAACATTCATGACCTCCCTCGAGTCCATTATCCTATCAATGTTGGATAAGCATTCCTCACCTTCTTTCCAGTGTTTCACCAAGTGTCTATAAACATTCCTCACTATTGGGTTCTTTCCTTGGTCCCCCCCCCCCCCCCCCCACCTCTCATCTCAGAGCCTAACTCTATGAGTGTTTGCATGTTACAAGCATCACGGGTTGCTCTCAAGAAATCAGGTACATCGGATTAATTGCCAGCTCCTCAGCACCCTAGTATTTCCATCCCATATGAGCCCTATGGATCCACCCCCCAGGACCTCCTCCCTTTGTGGGTCTCTCCTGTATGTTTCCACTAGGAACTATTCCTTCAGGACCTTTCTTATTCCCCCCTCTGGGAGTATTTTTCTTCCCTTTCATGGATTTGTTGGTCCTTCCTTACATGAATTTTGGGATCCCAATATGGTACATCCATCCACTTACAATAATTCCACTTGTTCAGTTAAGACCCTATCATGTTTTGACCCCGGTTCAAGCATTCCCTACAACCCCTGCCACTACTATAGTTCCATCACAACCTCAATAGGAATCCATTCTTATTGTGCAAGCATCAAGATAGGGGGGCAAATCTAAAAGGAAAGAACCTAACAACAAGGCTCCCTAAGCTCCTTTATCCCCCAAGGCCCTAGGTCACCACCTCCACACGCTTTGTGTAAAGTTGTGGGGCATGCCACCAATAATTCTCCTGAGCTTCCTCATCTCAAACCTTAGGTTCATGAAACGTTCCCTGAGTCAAATATCCTTGAATTCCATGTTAACTTGTAAGGTACAACCAAGAAACTTAGAACATTATGCAAAAACCACTCTTGTTCCCCGTGTGATCATAATGGTCACTATTTCCATTGTTTCCCTCGCCTCGATGAATTTCACGATTTCCTTGAAGAGCTTCATGAATATGAGGCCACTCATAGTGGAACACCTACTCCTCTACCAATGGATTTTGGTACCCATAGTAAACTAGAACAGGGGAATGTTGGTCCCACCATCGTGATCCCTCCCCCCATTGTCCAGATGAGGGACAACATAGGCCATATCCTTTACTTGTCGTCATCCTTGAGTTCCTCAGAGAAAAGACCTTTTGAGGTTTCTACGTGCACTTCTATTGAACCTCTTTCAATAGAATCTCAGGTCTCAACATCAATAGATCCTCCATATACCAGCTCATCTTCTACCATTATAGATGATGCGTATGTGAACCTTCTCTCTGAATTTGATGTAGCAGGTACTGCCGCCGCATCATGTAGTTAGTATTGCTCCCATCCGTCCATATCCCATTTTGATAAGGAAATCATGGAAGTTATCTCTACCCCTGATTAACCTTGCACATAGGCAAGGGCACAAGTGTTTTGGAGGATTATCAAGGACATCTCCTTGCTAATTCTCCCAATGCACTTTACCTCAAAAAAAATTCTCATTAAATATTCCTTTGATTTGCTTGTCTTTATTTATGCCATGAAGTTAGTTAGGTTGCATCTTCTCATCCATTGTATTTTGTACCTTTCAGATGGATGCATCAACCACACCATATATGGGTCATGCCGATGGTGCGAGTCGTTTCTCCAGGAATCTAGCCTAGGACATTTTTGCCCCCTTGCATTTGTTAGTCGTTTCAAACGACATGCGCATTGTATATGCTACCAATAACTAGACTGAATATGATGGAGTGATAGGTTTGTTAGTCAATGCCCTCTCTCATCACATCTTTCATCTTCATGTTTTTCATATTCCTTTCTACTTGTCATGCAATTGAATGGTCTGTATCATGTGCACGATCAAGTGCTATCTGGAAAGTACCTATGAGTTAAGTTGTTGGTACGTGATTTTGAAACCATTACTTTCAGTCATGTTCCTAGAGCCAAAATAACTATGTAAATACTATTGCATATAGAATTCTAGATTGGCATTTGTCACATGTATAACATTGAAGACAACCATAAATAAAACACATCGTGAACCATCATTATCATATAGAAATGCACATTGACCATATCATGTATTATATAAGTGTTTGGAGCCCATAGCTCTAAATACATCAGACATGACCATAACATGTTCCAAAAAACAAAATCAAAAGGACCCACGTGTTTCTATATCTAGTCACTGTTTGATAGATCTCGTGCCAAATGCTCAACTTGACCTTGATGTAGATCACATGCTACTTGACTAGCCATCATCATGTGCCGCATGAAACCTCACCGCTATGAGGGAAGGCCAGTACACTCGTCTGGGTATCGATCATCTAACTCATGCCATCTGCACTCTTAAACTTCAGTCAAGAGTACCTCACATCTATGATGTAGATCATGAGTAGTGCACTCTCCTCTAGACCCTAACGTGACGAAGATATTCCCCAATCTATATCCCTAGGCGTTGTAGCTCATCTTGCATATCTTGCCACTTTGACTAGTGCTATGTCCAAATGAAACATATTTGACACTCACTACCATATACATGTGATAAAAATATGAAATGCACCATAAAAATAACAACTTAACACTTATCATCTGGTCCCCACGCTCACACTGAGCGGAAGTGGCAAGTGAGGATCTCCCTTATAGTTCATCCCACTATAAGTATAATCATTAATGTAGAGGGGCATCTAATCCCAACATGTTAAAAACGAGCATCAAAACACTTGTTTGACTCCCCCTTCTCCTCCTGTCTACACTAGCTACCACCATCGGCATATCCTGGGCTCCTATGGGCCCCCATCTCGTACCTGTACATGTGGACGGATGGTGGGTATCTTCTCAAGGAAGAATGTGCACAATACTGTACCAAAAGAACAGTCACAGTTCACATGCCTCCTACATAGACTTAATAGTCATTTCACCAACAACATCATCTGGGCCGACTTGTAGTAGGTCCCAGCAAAAACTCTCTCAACCAACATCATCTATCCACTAGTGATGTGATGCAATGCCTAGCTGCCAAAGACCCGTAGGATAGCTATGACAATAGCCCGTGTCTCTAGTCGGTTGATGACCCTCATCATTGGGAAATTATATGGGCCTTAATTCACCTCCTCTCTTAGCCAAACCAACTATTCTCACAACTTATTGCATAATTTTGATTATATTTTGTTTATGAGATGAGTTTGAGTGTGATATTTTTCTTTGTGGTCTAATGTGCATTTAATGTAGGATTTAACGATAAAGGCAAGGAATTTTGGCAAATACCTTGGTCAAAAATCGAATGGGACAAGGGAGAGGAATTATAGGAGGTAAATCTTCCTCAATTACAACCCCTCCATTCGAATATTCCTCCATCAGCTCGGAATGCAAACAGAGAAATCATGAGGACTAGAAGGTAGCCAGGCAAGTGAAAGTCAAAGCACCAGTCTATCTCAAGGTTGGGAGACAAGCCTCCCTAATTTTAAGGAATTCATTGGAGACATCAGATGTATAAGTATAGATGCCTAAGACCTCATTAGGATTCATATTTTTGATTGGAAAACTTTTCTCTATTTTCGCGCTGTAAGACTTGTGACAGTGTTTGTTGTAATCCATTGTTTTGATAATAAGAATGAGTTTTGTCTTGAGCCAATACTAAGTTAACTCAGAGTGCTGAAGCTCTTGGGTTAGGGCCCAACCCTAGCAGCCAAGGCTCCTCTTTATTGTACATGCATGCTAGCGTAGATTCATGGTTTAATCATTCATTTGCTTAAGTAGCCACATTTTCATTATAATAGTGTAGAGTAGATTGGATGTCTTTTAGTTTTTTTCCATTTGTGCCTTCTTTTAGTTAGCAGGCTAGTAAGGAGAAAAATATCACCATAAGGTTGTAAGTAGGTGTCTTGGCCTTGCCTCCTCCCTTTGGGACCATGACTTGAGGAAGAGACCTTTCATCAACTGCTAAAACGTAGATTTCTAGTTATCGCATGAGCTTTGGAGTTTGTTGTCTTGATTCAGTACTTGGTTCATTTCATCGTCATCTTTCTCCATCATTCTTTTTCTATAATAAGATCTCATGCATATTCTCATTTCCTTCAACATGAAATGTTTAAGAAGAAGCCAATAAATCATGTCTTAATCAGATTATACTCGTATATCTCCTTACTATCCAATCCATAACAAATCTGACCAATCCTCATTAACTGCGTGTCGCATATTCATTTCAACATTTGACTTTAGGTGTTCCAAATCTGCACCATCGATCTATTTTTCTTGATCCAACGGCTATCCCGTCACCCGCTAGCCAACTAGCTTGGCTGATCTCCACTGTTGATCAATCCCGCATGATCTAACAGCTATCGCACAATCTCGTGTGAATTATTGCACAACAGATACCCGAGTGAGAGACAAGACAAAAGTGGTTTTCTTGTGCTACGTGTCACTCACTTAGGTTAATCGCGTAAAATTTAGGAATTCCACTTACATCTTTGAAGGTGTACAAGAAACTTCTTACCACCTATGAAGACCGCTCCATCGTGTCACCCACTCGCCAACTAGTTTTGTTGATCTTCACCGCCAATCTACCTCGCTTGATTCGATGGCTATCGCATCACCCAGTTACCAACTAGATTGGTTGATATCCACCATTGATCAATCCTGCATGATCCAACAACTATCGCGCAATCTCACAAGAATTCTTACACGACTGATATCTGACCGAGAGCATGCAAGAAAAGTGGTTTTCCCATGCTACGTGTCACTGACTTAAGCTAATTGCATGAAATTTAGGAACTCTGCCTATAGCTCTTAGAGCATGCAAGAGACTGGTTACCACCTATGAAGAAAACTCCATCATTCTACACATTTTTTTCCCTTCTGTCGCCACGTGACTTAACATGATCCATCCATCTATTAACACAATCTCTTGCAATAAGATCTTTGTCGCTCATCATCCATTAATTTGTTCGTTCATCTGACTAATCCAATGATCTAGACTTAAACAGGAATGCAACAAATTACAGAGATAACCATAAACATAGATATTCAGTGGAAATAATACTTCATTTCATTAATGTAAAATACGGAAATATTCTTATAAAAAGTAATGGAAATAAACCAGCTAGGGTGATGGTAGCTTATCTCTGAGAAGAGATGTGGTGGCTACATGCCTCTGAACTGTGTTACAATGAGGCTCAAAGGCCTATTTATTATTGAGAAACAGTGGAAAACCCTTAACATTCCAAAACCTAACCCTAGAAGATGAAATGCCAAACTGTGGGCCCCGTTTGGGTAAATTGGTACATCAACTTCCCGGGGTCATAACTTTGGCATACAATCTCCGTTTGACGCATACAATAGCTCGTTAGAAAGATCTATCCAAGCACTACCACTTTGGGAAGGGAAACATCAGTCAACGGATCCATGTTACCCCCATATTTCCAAAAAAACATCATTTAGGGCCTCAAAACAATTCCGGAAGTTCAGGACCCGAAAAACTACTAAAAATAGTAAGTTGTGCTACCATTGAGGAAACTGAAAAAGCTGAGAGAAACAATGGTGGGGGTCCAGGTGGACTTGGTATGTGGCCACCAAGATCCACCTGGATCATTCCTACCCCCTTAGGAAGTAATAGTCCCCATTGCATTGAGTTCCTCCATGAGATGAGGAAACTTTTGCTGAACTTGGTCCCTGGTGAGCCACTTGCCCTGCTGAAGGGGTTGGCTTGCTTTGACAACTTGATACAGTTGGATATTCTATTGGCAAGTGTTCTTGATCTATGTGTCCATGATCTGATCAGTTGCACCTTGTTCCATGCAATCTGGATTTAATTCTGTGGGTGTGAGCTCTTCTACAATGTCAAATGTGTCTAGCAATGGTGGAAAGTATGGCTGAGGGAAATCCACATTGAACACTGGGTGCAGGCCAAGGAATGGGGGAATGTTGAGCTCAAATGCATTGCCTCCCATAGCCTTAGTAATGGTATAAGGAATATATCATAGTGGTCTCAGTTTCCGATAGGATCTAGTAAGGCGTTCCTTTTGCAAATGCAACTAGACTTTGTCACCAACCCGAAACTTGTGTGGCACCCGATGTTGATCATGTCGCTGCTTGTACTTGGCATTTCATTTCTCTAGAATGTCATGGACCTGCTAGCGAATATGTTGGATGTGCTCAATGAAGCTACTTGCCTTGTCTGTTTCGGACTGGACATGAGCCGAATCTATGTGAGTAGCTGCAAGTGGCATGACCACATCAATGGGGCATAGTGGCTGGAATCCCAAGCCCACCTGAAAAGGGCTGTGGCCAGTCGAGCTGTGAAGAGCTTGGTTGTAGCTGTGCTAAACATAGGGCAGGCTCTCGTCCCATGTGCGTGGATTCTTTGAGTTGTATATGCGAAGAATGTACACAATCATCCTATTGATAACCTATGTCTGGCCATCAGTTTGACGATGGAATGCTGTGGACTTAGTGAGTTTGGTGTCCAGCATTGACCAGAGACTGGACCAAAATGTACTGAGGAACTGACTGTCCTGATCTGAGATAATAGACTGTGGGATCCCAAAGTGTACCCACACTCGTTCAAAGAATAGTTTAGCAGTGGCTTCTGTTGTGATATTCTTCTTGTAGGCCACCATAATAGCCATCTTCAAGAACCTGTCGACGACTACAAAAACATTATCATTTCCATGCTTTGTGGAAGGAACGCCTGACATGTAATCCATGGAGATGGATTCCCAAGGTCAACTAGGGGTAGATAGCGGGGCATAGAGGCCTTGCTTCTTGATGGTCGGTTTGGCAATGGCATAGGTAGTACATGATCTGATGTACTTCCCAACATCCTGTCAAAGATTCAGCCAATAGAAATACTTTTGCAGTACTACCACCATTTTCTTGACCCCGAAATGCCCAGTAGCCCGACTGTAGTGTGCTTCCCAAATCATCTTAGCCACTTGCTTGAAGGAAAACAAAGGTGACCCAGGTGGCATAACAGGGCATCCTGGAGGTGAAAATCTAGAACATGCCAAGCCTCCAAGAGTGTCTTGTATGTGTAGTTGAATTCTAGGTCGCTTTTGTAGAGAAGTGGCCAATCAGAAGTCTCATGCCCACAAGAGTTGAGCATGGTGGTTAACGCCATGATCGGTGGTCGACTGATCGACTGAGGCAATCTGCAACATTATTGGTGCTTCCCTTCTTATACTTGATATTCAAGTGGAACTATTGCAGGTATGTAGACCACTTCTGATGGTGATTATTCTGCAATTTCAGTTGGGTCTGTATGAACTGCAGAGGTCGGTGGTCTATGTGGATGACTATTTCCTTCCCCAAAATGTAATGCATCCATTGTCGGCAAGCCTACACAATGGAATACATCTCTTTATCATAAGTGGGATACTTCTAGACTGTGTCTGAAAGTGTTTCACTATGATATGCCACTGGATGCCCATGTCGAGTAAGGACTGGCCCAATAGCATAGTGAGAGGCACCTGTCTCGACCTCAAATGGTTGTTATAAATCTGGAAATGCGAGCACTGGTGCCATGCAAAGGCAATCTTTCAACTCTATGAATGCCTTCTATTGAGGTTCAGACCAAAATAATTTTGCTTTCGCTACTCCCTTGGTGACTTGACTCAAGGGTGAGGTGATATGAGAAAACCCCAACACGAACGTGCAGTAGAAGTTGGCAAGACCTAGAAAGCTACGGAGCTCTATCAGAGTGGTTGGATATGCCCAATCCCGAAAGACTTGGATCTTGGCTGGATCCACATGCACCCCCTGTTCATCGATAATGTATCCCAGATACTAAACCTGGGTCATGCCAAAAGTGCATTTCTCCAAATTGGCACATAGCGTGTGTTGCCGCAGTGTTTGGAGGACCTGTCGGATGTGGTGGAGGTGCTCTTCCCAACTCTGGCTGAAGATCAGAATGTCATCCAAGTATACCACTACAAATGAGTTGGTGAATGGCTGCAAGATGTCATCCATTAGCCTCATGAAGTTTGTAGGAGAATTCGTCAATCTGAAAGGCATAACCAACCATTCGAAAAGGCCCTCCTTGGCTTTGAAGGTAGTCTTCCACACATTAGAGGGTTCGATTGGTACTTTTTGATATCCTGACTTTAGATCGATCTTGCTGAAATATTTCACCCCCTTTAGTTGATACACGAGGTCATCAATCTATGGGATTGGGTACATATTATGGACAATGATCTTGTTCAGTGCCTGATAGTCAATACAGAGTCTCCAGGTCCCATCCTTCTTCTGTACCAACATAATCGGGCTCTCACAAGGCAATGAACTCGGACAGATGTGACCGTTCTGCAGGAGCTCCTGAATCTGCCTCTTGATTTCATCATTCTCTAGAATGAAGTGCCAATAAATTGGTCCATTGGGTAGTGGTGCACCTGGGGTCAAATCGATGGAGTGCTTGACCTGACAGTGCAGAGGAACCCCTGCGGGGGAGGTGAAGATGTCCCTGTACTCCTCCACGACCTTGTCCATCTATAGTTGTTGTGCGGAGGGGCCCTGTCTGGAGGCCGTGGTAACTGTCTTCATTCCATGAGGGCATATCCTCAGGAAAACAAATTTCCTAGTTTTGGAAATGAGCTTACTGCATTGTTTTGCATTAATCAAAGAGATGGCAGTAGGCGGTGCTACCTTTGGTATCATGTACAACTTATTTCCCAAAGTAATAATAACAGCACAGGGCCTTGATTCATACACAGCATGTCGCTTCCGCAAGTATGGTTGTCCTAAGAATACATCACAAACTTCAAGGGGAGAAATGTCACACAATACCTCATCCGTGAAGGGCTTGATGTTGTATGAAAGACGATACTGCTAGCTCACGTAAAGATCCCATCCTTGGTGAAGCCACCTAATGGTGTATGGTTGTGGATGTGATGTGGTCGGTAAGCCTAACCCCTTAATGACCTCTGCCTAAATGAGGTTCTTTTGGCTCCCGCTATCGACAATGAACTGTAGCGAGGAGCCCTTAACCCACATCTGGTAATGGAAGAGACGCTCCTGCTCCTCTGGATATTCAGGTTCATTTTCTGGATCTTGGCTGTAGCAATAGTGGCATTGGGATTCACATCAATGATCTGCTTCCCTTTGTCATTCCCCTTGTCGAGTTCTGAGTCGGAGTCAGAACATACATCTGATTCTCAAACCTTTAGCTCAGCCACGAGTGACTGCTTGGCCCGACACTCACTTGTGTTGTGAGTGGAACTCTTATGGAACTCACACCATTTTCCCGTGTCCTTTTTCGACTTCACGGCCTGTTCTTTGCTTGCAGCTTTGGAAGGTTATCTTGGGTTGCCCTGCCTTGGCTTTGTCCTTTGTTCTGTGGTTTAGGGGCACCTTTCCCTTGCTTTGGATTCGCAGATCCAATGTCCTTCTTCTTTTGTTGAAACTTCTGCTCGACCTTGACGGCATATCGGTATGCTGTGCCGAGCGAGGAAATATTTAGGAATTCTATTTCTTCCTGGATGTAATTGTGCAGACAACCGCGGTATTTGAGTATCAAATGCTTCTATGAATCCTTGATACCCAACTTTGTTCAAAGGGTATGGAAAAGATTGGTGAACTCCAGCATGTCTTGGTCCCTTCCCTGCTGCAGCGTGGTCCACTTTATGTATTCATCCTCATAGCTTCTGAAAGGGTAGTATTGCTCGTTGATGGCATCCCGGAATGAATTCCAGGTGGGTGCGGCTGAAAATAGTAATCTGGTACTTTCATCCTTCTGCTCACAGTAGGTTTTCTACCAGTCCTTGACGTGGGGGGCTGCTTTGAGAAGAGCGAAAACAATCTTTTCCCAACTCGAAAATTCATGAACATAAAAATAAACCTCTAGCAGATTTAACCATTTATCTATGGCATCTACATCTATCTAACCCTCGAATATGGGGATTTCAAAATTAACTTGTACCTTAAAGGGCGTGGCATTTCCAGAGTAGCTGCTGGAAGTCGATGCGTCGTTTCTAGGTAGCCGCTGAAGGATCTGGGAAAAGTTATCCATCATTGCATTCCGTTGTCGCTCGAGGGCTTCTTCGAGCAAGATTTTGATAGGATCTCCTGCCCCCTCGTCTTTCTCCTCATCTTCCATGGGAGGCTGTCGGGATTTGCAAGACTCATCTTGCAAAGGTTCGACCAATTCAAGCCCTAACTCCTTATATCTCGACCTCGTTGGGGACATGCAAAGAAAAACAGAGAAAAAGCAGACCACTCTAATACCACTGATCCAGACTTAAACATGAATGCAACAAATTACAAAGATAACCATAAACACAGATATTCAGTGGAAATAATACTTCATTTCATTAATGTAAAATACTGAAATATGCTTACAAACAGTAATGGAAATAAACCAGCTAGGGCGATGGTAGCTTATCTCTGAGAAGAGATGTGGTGGCTACATGTCTCTGAACTGTGTTACAATGAGCCTCGAAGGCCTATTTATTGTTGAGAAACAATGGAAAACCATTAACATTCCAAAATCTGACCCTAGAAGATGAAATGCCAAACTTTGGGCCCCGTTTGGGTAAATTGGTACATCAACTTCTCGGGGTCATAACTTTGGCATACAATCTTCGTTTGACGCGTACAATAGCTCGTTAGAAATATCTATCCGAGCACTACCACTTTGGCAAGGGAAACATTGGTCCATGGACCCATGTTGCTCCCATATTTCCCAAAAAACGTCTTTAGGGCCTCAAAACAGCTTTGGAAGTTCAGGACCGGAAAAACTGCTAAAAATAGTAAGTTGTGCTACCATTAAGGAAAATGAAAATGCTAAGAGAAACAATGGTGGGGGTCTAGGTGGACTTGGTAGGTGGCCACCAAGATCCACTTGGATCATTCCTCCCCCCTTGGGAAGCAATGGTCCCCATTACGTTGAGTTCCTCCATGAGATGAGGAAACTTTTGCTGAACGTGGTCCCTGGTGAGCCACATGCCCTGGTGAAGGAGTTGGCCTACTTTGACAACTCGATACAGTTGGATATTCTGTTGGTGAGTGTCCTTGATTTGTGTGTCCATGATTCGATCAGTTGCAGCTTGTTCCATGCAGTTTGGATTTAATTTTGTGGGTGTGAGTTGTTCTGCAATGTCAGATGTGTCTAGCAATGGTGGGAAGTATGGCCGAAAGCGGTCCACATTGAACACTGGGTGCAGGCCAAGGAATGGGGGAAGGTTGAGCTCAAATGCATTGTCTCCCACAGCCTTAGTAATGGTGTAAGGACCATATCGGAGTGGTCTCAGTTTCCGATAGGCTCCAGTAAGGCGTTCCTTTTGCAAGTGCAACCAGACTTTGTCGCCCACCTGAAACTTGTGTGGCACCCGATGTTGATCATGTCGCTTATTGTACTTGGAATTTCATTTCTCTAGAATGTCATGGACCCGTTGGCGAATATGTTGGATGTTCTCAATGAAGTTAGTTGTCTTGTCTATTTTAGATTGCACATGAGCCGAATCTATGTGAGTAGCTGCAATTGGCATGGCCACATCAATGGGGCATAGTGGCTGGAATCCCAAGCCCACTTGAAAAGGGTTATGGCCAGTCGAGCAGTGAAGAGCTCGGTTGTAGCTGTACTGAACATAGGGGAGGCTCTCGTCCCATTTGTGTGGATGCTTTGAGTTGTATATGCACAAAATGTGCACAATCATCCTATTGATAACCTATGTCTGGCCATCAATTTGAGGATGGAAGGCTGTGGACTTAGTGAGTTTAGTGTCCAACATTGACCAGAGACTGGACCAAAATGTACTGAGGAACCAACTATCCTGATCTGAGATGATAGACTGTGGGATCCCAAAGTGTACCTGTTTGGTCAATTTAGTGTGATCTAAATTGCTAATTAATGTCAATGTTAGGCCCCTATACTACTAGTGTAACCCCTTATTGTTATTAGTACAACCCACTTATTATATTGATGTACCCATGTAGTGCCCATATTGTTACTATTGTGCCCCATAGAAGCCCACTATTGTTATTATTGTGCCCTTACATTATTATTGTTATGTCGGCTCTAATTATGTTATGACCCTTTAGACTCCTATATATAGAAAGGAGGTCTTTTCATTTGTATCATCCAAGAATTGTTCATTTATGTAATGTAAAGGAGGTTGCCCCCTCGAAGAGGCTGAATTCTAAGGCGTTGATCTCTCTTTTCTATCTTTTCTTGAGCTGGTTTCATAACATTTGGTATCAAAGCTTTGGATTCTAGGATTTCGCTGCTCCAAACAGGTCATCGTGGCATTTTTGCTATAACTATTTTTCTGTTATGTTTCAGAAGTCGCAAAAAGAACCCATTTGAGAATAGATCACGCTGAACCTTGGGTCCGAATTTCAAAGCTTTTCAAGCGATATTTGCGGAGATATGATCTGAGGAAGTTGGTCTTTTTTGCAGACTACTGAATTACATTCCAAACAGGTGACCTGGGGAAAATCGTCATAACTTTCTCTCTGGGGATCGGATTGAAATTTCGTAAGAAGGTACAAAAATAGGACGGACTGTAGTTTCACGTGTGAAATTTTCAGCGCCAAAGGTCGAAACAGAGACTCGTGGTACGTCGTATAAGTTTGCTCTACTGAACTAGTCTATAATCCGGTCACTGTGGGAGATTTCGCATAACGCTTCCTTGGAGAATCCAATTTGGATTAGAATAGTGGCATTGGAAAGAGGAAGAAGAGGGCTACTATAGGTCACCATTTTAGAGCTTAAAGATCTGAAGGGTATAGAGTTATAGTCGTTCCAAGATCGAGCTCCTAAAATCATGAAAAAGCAAGATGAGGAAGTTTGATGGCAAGGATGTAGTAAATTGGATACTCCAAATGGAGAAATATTTTGATCTACATGGTGTTCCAGTGTTACAAAAGGTATGTATTGCATCTTCATATTTAGAACCAGATCAATTTTTATGGTATAAAGGGCTTTGTTCTTGTAAACGACTTGTTACGTGGTCAATTCTCACAGAGGAAATGATAGCACATTATGAGGATACAAAGAGCAACACCTTCTTTAGAGCAACACCACAACAATTGGAAAGAGTAAAAGGGCTTTGTGACATATTGGAAAGTAAAATTATGGCAACAAGGAAGTCTACCCCTCATAGCTATAAAGATGGAAGTGTTGTTTCTCCTAGCCTTCCACAACCTACAAGGGTTACACCACAACAATTGGAAGAAAAAAGAGAAAAAGGGCTTTGTTACAATTGTGATAGCAATTGCACTAAAGGTCATAAGTGTGCTGAGAAGAAATTATTTTACATAGAATATGAAGAGGAGGAAGAAAAGGATCAAGAAACATCAAAAGAAGAGGATATATGCCAGGACCCCACCCCAGAGAAAGAAGAAATGAATCAGAC
>APFE030364247.1:1283-17344 GCA_000404065.3 Pinus taeda | reverse complement strand
TAAACCCAACACATTCTGGTGTAGTCATCAATAAATGTCATGATATATTTTTTTCCATTTGCAGAAGGAACAGGCATTGGACCACATAAATCTGAATGAATAAGTTCAAGCTTCCTATGTGCTCTTGAATGTGAGTCATGAAATGACTGTTTGCTATGCTTTCCTAGAATGCAAGCATCACATTGCTTAAGTTTTCTAGGAATTGTAGGCAAACCAGCAACACCATTTTTCTTCAATAAACGGAGACTTTCATAGTTTAAATGTCCAAATCTAGCATGCCATAATAAACTTGATGGAAGTGTACCTTCTTCATGATGAGTAATATATGAGAAATGTTGTTTATGAGCAGATGTTCCTTGCAGTTTGAGAAGTCTTTCTTCTTCTATTCCCCTCATGACAAGTGAGTGATCAGATGATTTTCTCACCTCAAGCTTGCCATCAAACATATGAATGGAGTGACCTTGCTGGCGGATGTGGACCAAGGACAGCAAGTTTCTCTTGAGCTGTGGGAGATATAAAACATGATCAAGAAGAAAGTCTGGGAGACCAGGCAGTTTAATCCTGATTGTGCCAAGCCCTGATGGATTGATTTTTGACTAATCTACAAAGTAAACTACTCCATCAACATTGTCAGTGAAATCTTCAAAAAAGTATTTTCTATGAGTCATGTGACAGGTTGCTCCTGAATCAAGTAGCCAATCATTTTTCCAGGAAGCAAGTGAAGTGTTAAAAAAATCTTCATTTACTCCAATGTTACATTGTGCCTCAATATAGTGAGTGGATTCAGGCGCTTTACCTTTGTCTGTATCATCAGTTTTACCTTTCTGTTGGTTTCTTCTCTGCTCAATTTTGTCCCATGGTAGCTTGCATGTAGGGGCATCATGTGATCCATTTCCTTTGCAGCGAATACAATGTAAATCTGCCTTTTCTCCTTGAGAATGTCTGCCCCCCCTGCCTTTGAAGTATCTTCCTCTTCCTCTTCGTCCACCTCTTCCTCTTGTAGAATCTTGAGCAGGATATTTTTCTTTATTAGCCATGCATACAGTCTCTTCAGAAGATTCAGGGACTGTCTTCTTTCCAAAGGCTTTTCCCTTTCAGCAAACTTTTTCACAAGAGAGTCAAAGGTTTATCTTGAGATTTCCATTTGCTTGCAAAGACTCAAGATAATTGGAGTATGTAGGATACAGTGCCTTGAGAAAAGCAATAAGAGATATATCTAGCTCAACTTTAGTGGATTTGATATCATGCACTATAGATTTATTTCAGATGCAAGAGCAAGAGGGTCATTATTTTGCAGTTCAAGAGTGAAGAGTTTAATCATAAGTTGGACGACTTCAAGTGCAGAATGTGAGTCATAGAGCTCTTTCAGCTTTTGTAAAGCTTCAAAGGCAGTTGAACATGTTGTAAGGTGACGACTCACCTCCTTATTTACAGACGCTGCTATTAATGCATATGCTTTGCTGTTCTTGTTTTCCCAGATGGCAAGCTCTTTGTTTGATGTAGGCTTTTCTGGGTCACTGTCTCCTTCTCCGACACACACTCCTTTCCACAGCTCATTGAAAATGAGGGTGTGTTGTACCATCCGGGACTAGTCAGGATAGTTCTCCTTGCCAGTGAGAACTATTCCTATCATAGAGATGATTGAATGCATTCTGTAAAAAGGTTACTTCTGCTGATATAAAAAACTTTTGCTGATATATACTTCTGATGGAAAAAAATTGCTCTTAAAAAAAACTTCTGCTGCTTTAAAAAATGATTTTGATATGGAGAAAAATTATTTAAAATTCTGCTACATATATCACTATATATATATCTCTGCAAAAAAAAATTTGAGCGCTTGCTGCTTCAAACACTGGCTTCAAACTCTGGCTTCAAACTCTGGCTTTAAAACACTGGCTTCAAACCCAGTATTCAATGCTACAATAATAAATTTTACAGAGGAGAACAAAAGTAATATATGAATTTATCGATTTATCGATTGAATACTCTCTTAAGTAGTACTACGCTCAGATTTCTACAGAAAAAATAAACTTCATGATATTCTACTGCTCCAAATATTGCAGTCTTTCACAACTTTTCAAGGTAATCTTTATGCAGGTCCATCCTGGTGCACGCTACATTGTCCAAAGGCAGCAGTTCAAATCACGTTCAAATAAAAACAGACGAGCAGCAATTCAAATCACGAGTTTTGTCCACAGGCAGCAGTTCAAATCACGAGTTTTGTCCATAGGCAGCAGTTCAAATCACGAGTTTTGGCACCTCATGATCTCTGAGCTGGGGCGCTACTTCTGGCGACGAATCGAGCCTCTCGCACAGTCCGTTTGGGCTTTGGTTAAAATTCCGGAGCATATCCCATAATATGGCATGGGTTCAAACTCCCGAGCTTGAGCAAAAGGAACGGGCAGACTTTCAACGACGTGAACTGCAAGGCGAGGCTTCTCAACAGGCCGACGTGGGTGAACTGCAAGGCGAGGCTTCTCAACAGATACCACAGACTTTCAACGACGTGAACTGCAAGGCGAGGCTTCTCAACAGGCCGATGAAATGTGCTATTAGGTTTGCAGAAGGCGTCTGGCGGGGATCAAGGATTTCTCCTCCACCTCATACTGAGCGGATAGCAGAGACATCATGGTGCGTGAATTGAAGAAACATTTAAAGAGGCTCAATGTTCCCAGGCATAGGATGCTTGACAAACTCAACAGGCAGCGGACCAAATGTTTAATACAGGCAGCGGAAAAAAAATTCCTTCATAACAGTCATATGTTACCAATTCAAGCGTTTCAATGCATTTGAAATTCCAGGCGTTTCAATGCAGGCAGCGGCAGTCTTCAGGCACACAATCTTCAACGTCAGAGATGTCAGAGTAGTGCTCAGGACTGAGCAGCACTCAGGATAGCATGAGTTACAGTTATTTCTAGGACCTGCGCTCTGATACCATGTTAGGCCAGGGTAACTCCAGAATGAATGAGCGAGAGAAAACTAATTGATTGATTCATTTAGCTAATACATATTTATATATACAAGCATGACGGATCAGTTCATGTTCTAGATGACTGTCTAGTTCACCCATCCGTTTTGGATTAGGTGTCAACAGTAACATTAGTTGTAATATTCCTAGATTGGAGAAGGGAAAATTTTCCACATATTAAAAAAGGATCTACAAAATCACGCCCACACAACAAACTAGCAATAAAAAGAAAGGAAAAAGATCGCAAGATTACATATCATATGGTGATATCAAGAGCCCAATGCTAAGTCGTGTTAAACAAACAATAATTCCATGAAAAGGATAATAATTCACAAATTTAAACATCGTGTGTTTTTTTATATAGAGATATGTAATAAATTGTTAATATCTAAGTATACTTGAAATAATGTTGTGTGAATGCGTTCTTGAAATATATAGTTGTTTTAGTTTATACCTTAATTTAATATCTTACGTGCATGATAAAGTAGTAGTTTGACTTGGACTTGGAAAATATTCTATTAATTTTGAACAAATTGACATTTTTCCCTACTTAGTTTAAAAGTCTACAAGCTATTAAGGTTTTGAGTATTTTGGATAGCTAACCGAATGATATTGGTAACTAAATCGTCGTCATTAATATTAAAGAATCTATTTTTGATGATGGCACTCTTTATCTTTATCCTTGGTTATCAATCCTCGTTGATAAGATTTGTCTTCTTAGATGAACGAGATCAATATATGTACCTAGCATTTGGAATCAGGTCATAGACCATTGCTATGGTTGTATTTTTTTATGGATTGTAACCATAGAAAGAGCCTAAAGAACATGATGATTAAACAATAGGACTTAGAAAGATATGGAAGATCGAGCATTATCATGGTTTGGAACCATAGATTTGAGTGATGTAAGTGTAGGGTTCAGAATCAAAACCCTAACCAACCAATTTCAAGCCCTAACCAATCTAATGGTTTGAATAAAATTCTAGGGTTTATACACTAAATCATAGGATTGAGGAAGAGAGCCAATAGAAATGTTTATGATGTTTAGTGTTTATGGTCATTAAAGGAACTTGAAGATAGCACGTTGAGCTTGATTTTCTATCATTCGGATAAAAGGATCAAGGAACTATTATTGTTGATATAATAGTTAAAGAACAACTAGTATTGAACTACTTGGCATAGTAATGTTCTTATTGTAATGACTCTACAATAATGTTTTCCTAACTTAGGCTCTCATGGTTACACCTTGTTTTCGCATTTCAACTCTTGTTTAAATTACTTCACTTGATAAAGATAGAATATTGTTTTTATTGTGTAATGTATATTGTGCTTGCGAGGATCTCGAGTTTGAAGACTACATGTCTTCACAGAGCCCTACTGTTTTGAATAATCAAAGATTGAATACCTAGGCTTTGTAATTTGAGCATTTATAAAACCTAAGTGTGTCACAACAAGAAAAATCTATGGTTTATGGAGAAAGTCCTATGACTATGACTATATGCTTTGTATGGATCTAGGCTTTGGATATAAAACCTTACTTCGTCATTATAAACACTAAGGATTAGGGTTAGGGCTTATGGGTTAAGAACTAGGGTAAATTTATTTGAGAAAGTCTAGTTCTGTGATGTTAATACAAATGATGTTAGTGGAAGAAAGAGCTAACATGTTGTGTACTTCCTTGACTCTTATTTTTATTGATTTTATTTTCAATGTCTTCTTTTTGTAAATGTTTTTTTTCTTCCTTGGCCTCCTAATCTAAATTATAGGAACATTTGAACTACTTCATGATAAAAAAATACGATAACAATATTATTGGTGCGTTATGAACATTAGTCTCATAGGGAGGAGGAAAAATCAAGAAGACTAAACCGTTAAAGACCATTGTGTGTTCTAAATAATGGTGTTGATTAATTTCTTTGAGTTTGTTGAGATTTGATATTATGTATTGTATGTCCATTGATATGTACTTGGAAAATATTCACTGTTGAATTTATGAGACCTTCTCATTGGAACATTTGATGCATACCAATCAAGGCCCGATAAAAATAATTCCACCATCCATATCCATGTTGTGATGGATGAACTTTGGAATCTACTTCCTTATGTGTTTTACTACCCAATGAAAGAGGGACTTGGCTCGTGAAATAGATAAGAAGACTCCTTTGTTAATGTCCTATTTGGAATTATAAGTCTAAAGTTTAACTAGAGAAAGAGAAGATTGATATAAATATTTTATTGCAATCCTATGATCATAATTTCAATGTAGCCGATTGGGTTCGAATGAATCTCTAATTAACTTAGAAGTACTAATGATATAAAAATCATAACTAGTGGTTAGTTTTGGCTCTCCTATGATGAACAAAAATTAGTCTTTCATGGTACCTAGTTGTACTAAGGTAGGGTGTGTTGAATCATGTGTAGGTTATTATGAAGAAATTATTCACCGATTTGATTTTAGAAGTTATATGAGATGTAGGTTTTAACCTTGTATTTTTGTTGCTATAATGTTCTCCAAATTTTTGCTATATCTGAATTTTGGAGCATACTTGTTGCCATGTGAGGTGTTACTTTTCATTGTCAAGTGTCATTTTATGTTTTTAAACATGATTATAGTGTCTATGGTCCTTCTTAAGTGTCATTGGATTGTAGTGATGAACTATAATGCACTTTTGTCTTATAACACAATTTCAAGTCACAAGACAAAACTTATATGTCGTACACGCTCATACTTTTCTCGTTGAAGTTGGATAGTGTTTGTGAACTAAAGTTATAATGTATATTTATTAGTATTTGGTCTTATCTAAGTTTAAATAATGAGTTGAGATGTGTGTAGCTCATTCAATTCTTCAACTCACCGATTTTTTCCATGTTTAACCCTTTGAGACTTAGTCATTTTTCTAACCTTGTATACTTTTTCTCCAGGCCAGAAAGAGTAGAATTTTCACTTCTAGATCCTAGCATTGACCCCCCAATCAGTAGGAGATACATAATGTGCCACACCAACACTTCTCTTTCTTTTGTACATTGCGCAACCGTAGTGAGCAGGGCCCTTGTCTTTTGTTACTTCTTGTTCCTCCATGCACTCACCATGATCCTTCCTACAAAGTGTAGCACATTGAACAATTTTAGTGGGTAGTGGGGACCTTCCCTATGCTTTAAAATTATTCCCTACATCCTCCAAGGAATTCTATCCTTCTTCCTTTCACATTATGGATTCCTAGCAACTAGTCCTTCCTTCCTTGTTCACTAAGCCTCCCCCTTTCACTCACCTTGCCTCCTCCTCTTCTAGAACTATGATTTTTTCATTTGAATCAATAATCCCTACATCTGTATCTCTGCAAGTGTGCTTTTCGCTCTGAATATCCTCCTTCATATCCTTTATGAATTGTTGATCCTAATATGTCTCATTATATGAATCATAGTAAAACAAGAGATTTTTAAACTAGTGTTTTCTTTCTAGGTGTGATCTTCACCTACAGGTAATCCTAGTGAACATCGCGGAATATTTTCTTTTTTTTTGTAAGCTGAGTGGTGCCATATTCTATTATAAAAAAGGAAACATTACATAGCTAGGGTGGTCTCAACCCGCCCCGAAGGGAAATCGGGTTTATTAACCACCGATAGTTTTTCACAGCTGTCCAAAAATAGAATGTTTTTAGCTTGTCTTTCCATGCCTTATACACTTTATCTATATCCCTATTACTACCTACATACGACTGCATATGTATATAAACATAAAATTTATGCATGGCTAAAACAGAAACAGAAATTAACAGTTCCTAAATTCATCATGGACATGCCTTTATTTACTGTTCCTCTCGATTCTCTTGCTGTTTTTTCTCTTTCTTGACCAGCACCCCGCTTACCTCAAGTTACTGTTGCGGGTCCTCCAACCACTTATCTTGCATAAGTAGAGTGATTACAATGTTCTTTAATTCTTTATTCAAATTCGGGATTCCCTGAGACAGTTCAGCCATCTCCATCGCTATCTATTCCATGGCTTTAGCCATGAGCCTCTTCATAACCCAGTACAAGTGCAGAGACTGTTTGTAAAGTGTCATTCTTCCTCTGGTGTGCCCTGGATTAGGCAGGAGGTTAATCCAATCTTCCATCTCATCCTTTGACTGGGCCTGGATGGCTTCTTCCTCCCAATGCTCAATAATTCTTTTGATTTTTGGATTAGATTTATCCCTATACTCCTTCTCTGCAATCCTAACTTTGTTTCCTATGGTCTGCCTGGTCGGTCGGTTCCCATCCCCCGTCGCTGTCTCAGCTTCCTCGTCCTGGCTGGGGCTACACTGACGTCCCCGTCTGCTGCGCCCTACTGCCACATCCCGCCCTCTCTGGCCTCCTCTTCCCCTGCGGCCTCTCCCTCTCTTGTATCTTCCCCTACCCCTTCCTGCGCCATTCGTCAGGCTCCCTCCTTCATCCTCGCCATTTCCTGTCACTGGTTTGTTTCGGCCGTTTCTCCTTACCTCCTGCACAGATTCCTCCGCCATGTCCTCGCTCTCCCCTTCCGAGACCTCATACACGGGGATGCCCTGTTGCATGCAGTCCTCCATCTTCCGCTTACCCTTCCTGTCCACTTCTCTCCTACCCTGATCGTCATCCGCTCCGCTGCTTTGTATCCAGCGCTGCACTTTCCTGCTTCCCTCTGCTTTCATATTCTCCCTTCTGCTACGGTTCCTCTCACCTCCCTCTCAGCTCGTTCCCCTAGCACTGTAGCTCCGCTCTGTGCAGCCAAGTCTAATTTCTCTGCGGTCCTTCCCTCACGGTTTAGATCGCCACCCTTCCTTCGCTAACCTTCTCCTTTGCATGCCTTTCCTTCTTATGTTTATGTGCTGTGTGTTGTTCCCGATCCCCGCGCCATCATTTCTCGGCCCTGTCTCTGACCTCCTATCCCATCCACCATCCTACTGAGCTACTCCACTAACCTTCCCGCCGCACCATTCACCTATGGCAATAATGCCTTGATACCTGCCTGCGTTCGCCTACTCCGCCCGCCGCCGAAACATAATTCCTCCCCTCTCCACGTCACGCAACCTGATCGGGTGAACATTGGGGAATATTTTCAAGGAGATATACTAGTAGTGTTTTTCCAGGAAGGCATTCTTCAAGACAAAGGAAAAAAGGAACCATGTTATGACAGTTGAAGGAATTTTGGATTCTGACAATCAAAGTGACCCTTGAAGGCTACATCATCATATTCAAAACCATGCAAAAATAACCTATTCTTATTTCACCCTCATCATTATGTCATATTCTTCCCTAATTCCGCTTGGTTACCACATGCGATTTTAAATTCAATGGTTACCTTTCCTATAAGCCCTAGTCACTAACCAACCCCTAACCTCTAAACCATTAACCACCTCGAACCCTTTACTCCATATTAACACCTATATCCTTGGACTTAATAATCACCCTAATCCTTAAAACCTTAACCACTTTAATCCTAATTAGTCTCTTAACACCCTAACTCCTTATCCCTTAACCCCTAACACCTAAACCATTCAACCCTTAAGTAGTAATTCCTTACCACATTAGACCGTAAACTATTCACCCCTTGCTTATGACCTAACACCTTAATCCATTGTGTTAAATCCTTAGATATTAATTCCTTAAACACTTAAATCCTTAAACCCTTAAGTAGTAATTCCCTACCCCATATGACCCTAAACTATTCACCACTTTCTTATGACCAGACACCTTAATCCCTAGTGTTCAATCCATTCAACCATAAACCTATAACACCTAATCCCTAATAACCAGGTAGCCTCTAAATACCCTAGGCACTAAACCCCCTAAACCTAACTTCAACCCTAATATATAAACCCCTAACCTCCTAGGCCATTAACCAGTCTAGGCTCATCCGACATGGGATACTAGTCTAGGTTTCTACAATATGTAGACTTAGACATTCCAAGGAATATCTAGGGACGTTTACCGAGCTTCCCTTGATGCATAATGTTGCTAAAAACACTGGTGTCTATAGGAATGAAACCCTCATTCAAAATCTAACGTTTCAAGCATTATTCATGTTCATAAGATTATCCAATAAATCTATATTAGACCTACCCTTAAGCACTAAATAAATCCAAGCTATGGCTAGCACTACTCTATAATTTTAGATACAACAACACCTTATCAAACCAATAATGGGTCACAAATATATATCATGCACTGCAAAATTATTAATCATTTACCAAGAAAGTCTTCCAAGAGCCTTAAATAATCAAATTTCAAAAAATACCCTCACATATTAAACAATGTGTTTTCATAGACAATAACAACTTTTCTAAGCTTATTAAACATTCACACACAACCATGGAAACAGTTCCATAACCCAAAATAGGATGAGCATATGCACTAGAGACATCCAACCCTTCATAACAATGAAAGCATATAAACGGACTTTCACCATAAACAAAGAGGAATATACATTTATCCATAAACAATGTTAACACTTTCATTTTTATGGCACATAAAAACATCATGCTTTAATTAAAATGAAAAATATAAGTATAGATAAATGAATTTATTTTCATATCTTAAAAGGATAGCGATTAAGGAAAGGAATTCAATTATCCAACCCACCATAAGCTAACTACACAATAGCCTTTCATGGAGCTAGCCACCCAAGAGGCAGATGCATGGCTCGTGGAGATAATTTCAAAGGAAAATTTCAACTAATCCTGAGGTAGGGTATGACTCATTTCTGAGAGTACGAGTCTACATTCTAGGTGGTTAATAAACTATTTTTCAGCAAAATAACTTCAAGAGTCTACAACTCACTATTTCGGTAGTTTAGCACTTTACTTTGAAAGGAATAAATGGTTTATCAACTTTCTCAGCAAGTACTTAGTGGTTTATTAGCTACTTTCAATAAGCACCCTGGTTAATTTCTACGGTGCCTACTAGTTTATCAACCTTACAACAAGCACATTAGTAGTTTATGATCCCCTTCAATAAGAATCCTTGTTATTTCTTAGATTGAGCCTCCCATTGGAATTCATATTTGCACACCACAATCCAATTTCTCTAGCACATCAATATTGGGAATCACAATCCAACATATGTGAGAATAAAATTATTTTTCACAGCCCCTATCCCTTCCAAAACCCATGTCCTAGTAATCTCTTTATCCTACTTTCTATTCATAGTATTATACATCTTTATTTTCCCTAAATCCTTATTTTTCCTTTAGACTCTCTGTCTCCCACAAGGTTATCCAGCTTTTGTTTGCATAAATTATGGGAATATGGAGAATCTCGACAATTTTCTAACAAACTATTTCCTTCCAATTGCTGAGTGGTGCAACATTCTTTTACACCTACCACACCATATTATTTCCACTTCTCCCCTCCCTCTTGGACCACTGTTCTATGTGTCCCCCTCGTCAAGTTAACAAATCAAAAATTTGTCTTGATATTTATTTTATAATTTTGAATTCAACCACAATTTTCATGTTGGCATTACAAATTCATCATTTATTCTTATAAAAGCATGGGATAAATCAAGGGGTATTACATATATAAACATATCCAAACCAACATCCATGAACATAATGGAGTCATAAACATGTGGCACAGTCATACCTGCATTAGCTCTCTATTGTGTCATATTGAAATCATGCTTGTAAACCATCTCCACTTTTTATTTATGTGGAAAGTGGATAATGCAAGAGAAAAATGACATGATGGTCATCATTGTATAGAGTCAACTTGTATCTAGGGAAAATTGTAATCAAGTGTTACATCAATCATCTTATCTTGAACCATGGCATATTTATTACCTTTTTTTAAGGGAAATGCAGTGAGGATTCCATTCATGTAGAAAGTATTCATGTTGAAGGATTGGAAGGTTGTGTTGAATTGTTTTGACGTTATACAAGATTTCTCATTGATAAGTTTGTAATGAGCATCCATTTCAAGAATACATCTTTGGATTTGAAATAAAATTTTTGATAAGGCCTATTATGACTTTTATCCGTACCAAATATAATGAGATTATTATCTAATGAATCAATTTCGCCAATCATTATCAACACAGATTTTTCTTGTATTGGGAAGATTTTGAAAACCTTCAAGTTTTAAATGGTGGGTGGTGCTTGGTCCAAGTCCCAACAATAATATGATTATGAGCATTCCCAATGTTATGGTTATGGGTGGATTATTTAAAAACACCCTTGGGAAGGTGTCTCAATCACTAAGATGGCTTAAATATCAAGAGAGGTACATTGACCAAGAGTAGGACCACTAG
The DNA here is from genome assembly GCA_000404065.3 of Pinus taeda. Taxonomy (NCBI): domain Eukaryota; kingdom Viridiplantae; phylum Streptophyta; class Pinopsida; order Pinales; family Pinaceae; genus Pinus; species Pinus taeda. The sequence goes on along the minus strand of APFE030364247.1, from coordinate 6,117 downwards.
GTCATTAGCATAAAAATAAAAATTTAGAGCCACTTAACTCTTGGCCATTTTATTTTATAATACCACCTATTCATTCATTAAAACAATATTCAATGATATATTTCTAGGATAAGTATTCCCTACTATTTCGTCTTATAGAGGAGTAAGCCATTCTTGTTGCATAACAAATGGATTTATCAAACTAGCAGTTTCTCTTGTTGTTCTAATGGTAAAAGTAGGGATGACTCTAATCCATATATGGCCATTCTTGACTAAGTTTTTCATCTTGAAAAATGCTACGAGGAAACTCATCATTTTGATTTTCCTCAGTGGTGCCCCACATGTGTTGGATTATGTTTACTCTCTTCCTTGCCCATTTTTTTAGAGATTCTTATATTTAGTATCCTTCTTCTTCTTAATTCAATGTCATTGTCAAGGACTCCTTCCTGAAATTGAACGCATTGATTTCACCATAGATATATGCATATGGGTAGTGGAAACTTCAGTAGTTGGTATAATAGCTCAGGTCTTTGTTGACATAATCATTTGATGCAATCACATATTTAACTAGATAATATTTTCACTAGATATATAATTAAATGCACCATAAACATTTGGCTATGATTATTTTATAGAAGGATCAACCAATTATAAAAGGTTGTTAGTAATTCCATCATAGAATGTTTGCAATTGAGGACTTATCAAATCAAGATCCTAGACAAGGAGGATAGATTCATCCTTGGTGGATGACCCTACCCTTGTGACACCAATAGCCATTTGTTGTAACAAGAACTTGATAAACTAGCCACATATCAATATGTCCAAATGACTCCTCTTGAGCTCGATGATCTTCACCATAGCTCAGGAAGAGTATTGCAAAACAGAGATTATATTGACAAAATTGAAGGACCAAAGGCAAAAGAAGATTCAAAAGAAAAGATCAAAGAACCATGGGCTGCACTTGATGAAGAGAAGGCATCAAAATTAGAGATCGAGAGAGTTCCCTCATGGTTACCATCAAATCTTCCATGTATTCAAGAGAAAGATCAACAAAAAGAGGAAGATGAGAAAGTCATGGTAGAAGGTGACATGAAACATGATCCAGATCAGCAAAAGGACCAAGGATAATAGAGCTATATTGAGATATGGTTTTAGACGGTCACTAAGTTGCAGTGATACTCTCTTCCTCAGCTATGTTTGATCCCTTCAAAGTCAGATCATTTGGTCTCTGAAATCCAGATAGCTGTCAAAGCATGCACTTAAAGCCTCCACATCATTTTGTCTCTAATCTCGATGTGCACATGGTCCCATTGGAAGTATTCTTATACTCGAGAATGATTTTGTTTTTCATGTAGGGTAGGGTAGGAAAAAAAAAAATGAAAATAAGAGGAAAATAAAAATCTAAAGTGAAAACCTCCTCGGAGGCGCCTCAGATTGGCTCATTGATTGAAAACCTCCATGAGGCGGTCAATGGGTTGGAAAAAAAAAAGAGAAAAGAAAAAAGAATAAGATCCTTGGGTGAAAACCTCCATTGGAGGCGCCCAGGACAGGCAATTAGGGTGAAAACCTCCATGAGGTGCCCTAGTTGTTTTCAAAAAATAAAAAAATAAAAAAATAAAAGAAAAATAAATTAGGCCTAATCTTTATCTGGATACCCACCAGGTAATTGCTTACAGGAAATGGTCCGACCCTGATTAGAGTCATTACTCTTTTTTCCCTGGACCAGAAGTTGCTTCATGGTAAATTGTTCCAACAATCCTAATTACAGTATGTAACCACCTTAATTGCCTATAATAGTTCCCTATAATACTAAGAATTTGTGTAATATCAAAATTTAACTACAACATAAGGTTGACAAGCGCTCTGTTTCATAATTACCAATCCCTTTATGCCTCCGTGTTTAACCAAAACACAACTGTACAAACTCAAAATCATATACTTTCAATCCCTCAAATGACTTGTAACTGTTAAAATTGTACAAATCAAGAGATGATAGAAAGAGTTAGCTCGGAAAGATGAAATAAGCTTGCTCATAGCTGTGGGTGTTCTTTCTTGTAAATGTAATGTAATGCAAGGTTTATGCTCTCACAGCCATATTCCATAATCTTCATCCAGTTCTCAAAATCTCCAATTTCCTTTAGAGTTGAATCCAAGCCATGGACTACTGCAAGCCATTGCTTTATTTGCTTTATGTACCGCTGCACTGTCGCAGACAATACACGAGTTTCAAGTTCTATGTGTTTCTCATTAATAAAGGATTCTTGAACCCCGCTATTCACACTATCAACAAGTTGGTCTGAAACACGGGTTGCAGTTGCTAAAGCATCCTTCTTCACCTTTTCTCAAATATGAGCAACACTTCACTGTAGCAAGACTCGTACCCCCCATCTCTACTATTACAAAGCTTTACCAACACAGCATATGTCCTGCGTGGAGGCACCAACGGTTCATTCGACGGAGACAACGCTGACACGAATCTCGCTGATTGAAATTTGACAAGAATAAAAATTCTAGTCGCTTGTTTAGCGATTCATCTTCCCAGAGAGAGCACTGACCAAACAGTTACTCGATGGATGCGCAGATAGCTTAGGTTTCCCACTACTGAACTCGCTAAACAAAGGCTTTAATCGAAGCAGCATTCAACGCTTCCACTCACATGAAGTATCGTGAAGATGCCACTTCCATTCACATTCCCAGCTTGACCAGTCCCTTCTCACGCCATTAAATTATCTCATCAGTTTGTCGTCATCGTGGGAATCGCTGGAGAGGCCTTGAAGGTCATTCACAATTTGGGAACCATTTCACCTTCCAACCGTAAATCCAATGTCAGATTACATGACCACCTATATACAACGTTCAGAAAAACGCAGAGAATGTTTTTCAAATGTCAGATTGCAGGAGAATATAAAACGTTTATGACACTGACACAATGAGATAGTGTTTGCAGCAAGTCTCTTGACAGAGGGCATTCATCATAGAAATTTAACGCTCCAGTTCTGGAAGACCAAGAGACGTTACACTCATACAAAAACGTGCCAACAATGATAAGTCAGAGGTGCATTCTTGCTAGGGTAGAGATGGCAAGTCTGAGCAAAGAGCATTTTAAGAAGGCAGGTGAATAAAAATGGTGCTGGATAAATAATAGGTTGCAGCTAAAATTTAGCTAAGAAGATATTCATCAAGAATTATTCATGAGATGCAGAATTTATGGTAGAAATGATCTGCACATAAAGGCCATAAAACAAATGGCTCAAAATAATTATGCAAGGCAGGAATACGCATACTCTGATACCATGTTAAACACACATGGGAGCAAGAACAATATGAAATATGAAACATGCAGGTACAATTTTTATTGATAAATGATATACATTTATAGTACATTATGTGACCGTTGGGTTTCACATCCCAACATCTCCTGGACTACTTTGTCTATTCAGCTTTCACACTAACCCATTGAGGATTAGGTGTCCAACAGGTACTAGATATAGGCAACAAACAACTCATGCTAGGCTTTAGGGGTAGAATTCATGAGTTTAGGAGCTGTTTCAAAAATATCTAAACTAAGAACTGAAAAGTAGGTAATGGAACAACTTGCCTCCAAAATCTAGGAAACTAATTCATTCAGTTCAAACTACCATTTCATGATGTATCTACCTCCATGAGTGAATTTTCAACATTTTTACATCAAATTCCATCAAGTGACATAAAATTACGTCATGATTTTGACCATGAGAGAGAAAAAATTCAAACTGGGAAAAACTAGGTGAAAAATAGAGTTTTTTGGCAAAAATAGCAATTTTTCATTCTGTGCGTCGTGCCACTATCCCTATGCATGGTGCCTTTTTGCAGCTGATTTTTGAGTCCTTCCCATGCACAAAATTTACTACAAGTGAGCTCTCTCAATACTGCTTCCTGTGTGGCCAAAAAGGGCCAGAGAGGGCATTTTTGAGGTGTTTTTGACCCTTTTGGAAGCTCAAAACTTGACAAAAATTTCTAGTAATTTCTGGGCATTCATAATTTTGCATGAGGAATCCAAAAATGTAGACTTTTCCTCTAGAGTAAGTCCCTAGCAAAAGCGAGCGCCAGGTGGCGCTACGTACCAGGCAGAAAAACCTGTTTTTTCCTTCAAAAATTCAAAATTGACAAAAAGTGTGCCAAATTTCTTGAAATTTTAGCTACGTGACCTGCATCAAGTACTATGTTGGGCTAAGGAAGCTTCAGCCAAGATTTTGAGTCTATCTTGGTCTTTCTTCCTCCTTAAATTTTTCCTCAACTCGGCCTTCAAGGTCCTTATTCTCACTTTGCAAATCTTGTTTCTTGCCAAATAGTGATAGGCCATGTGCCTCAACATCTTTTTCTCTTTTTTTTCATTCTCCAATAGCTTCTCCAACTGCATGTTTTTCCTCTCTATCCAAGATTCACGATCAAGTTCAATCTCTTGCTTTAGTGGTGTCAATTTTTATTTTTCTCGTCTTGGTTGCTTTCCAGTTTTCTCTTATGGTTTGTAGCTCCATGATCATTTGTTGATCCTCCAACTGCTTGTTCCTTTGCTCAAGGTCGTTTATAATCCACTTAGCTGTTTCCAGGTTAAGATCTAAGGCATGAATGTCAGCATCTTGTTCCTAGATGATCTCTTTGATTTTTGAGCTTTGGGAGCCCAAATCAGTGTCCTCATCCTGAATGAGAATGAATCTCTCTCTTGACCTTTGGAAGGCCCTTCATCATGCACTGGTTGTTTACCTTTTTCATGTACCTGCTTTGTTGTTGAAGGAAATGAGACCCCTTCCACTCCAGGTGGAGATAGTACTCATTTTGCAGCTACAAATAGCCTCCTTGTCCCCTTTTGATAAGT
>APFE030364245.1:15589-25680 GCA_000404065.3 Pinus taeda | reverse complement strand
AAAACAGGGTAATGGCTTCAATTGTAAGACAAGGGGTCTCATCACGAGCCAGCTTGTTCGGTTAGATTACTACCAGTGAATGGCATTGTCACTTAACTGGCCACCAAACCAGGGCAATGGATTTTTATCTTACAAAATAACATAAAAAAGAAAAGAAATACGAAATGTGAAAAACATATTTTGAATTCATTCTGTTAATCATGCTCTAAGGTGAATGGGACAATAGACAATGATATGGTTAAAAGGTATCCCTGCCGAAAGTATGGATGTTTCCTGGCAGCAGAGGCTCTACCTATGACAAAGGAGTTAATTTTAATAGCTGATTTGGAAAGGTTTTATGTTTTATCAATATCAACCAATAGAGGCCAATTTAAAATCTAAAATGTATATAATTTTTAACAAAATGGGGAATTAGCAGAGAAAGTTTTATTTTGTTTGGAATGCAACTATACCTAGTTATATTAGAATTTTCCCTTTTTATAAAATTTCTATTTTGAAAAAAGTTTAAGTATTTCTATACTTTCCAGAGATAATTGTTTCTTCCAGCGAATCGCCAATTGTTGTGCCCTACAACACCCCCCCATTTCATATCAATATTATCTCAAAACCATAATATGAAATGGGTCCCTTTTTAATTTTTTTTTTTTTTGGTATCAATTTAGTTCTATTCTAAAAGGCCCGAAGAGATAAAATAAAACATTACCAATCAAATGCCTTAACATAAAACGATTAATCTTTTGTCATTGCGATAAAGTGATCGCAAGATCACATATCGCAATGACAAAGGGAACACAACTTGAGGACATATTGGTTTGCTCCGATGCGAAATCGCTATCGGGTATCGGCAATAAAAGAATTGGCGTAATTAAAATCCCTCAATCCCCGATGCGATGCGATATCGCTATTGGATATCGGTGGTAATGAATTAAACACAATAAAACTCCCTCTTGCCCCGATGCGATGCGATATCGCTATCGGCAATCGGCGATCGACTATGCACGCCTTCTTAACCGCCCCACTCGCTGCTCCCGACGCGATGTGATATCACTATCGGCGATCGGGGATTCCAAATGTAACCAAAACAATGACTTATGGTTTTCCCCGACACACGATTGCGATAAAGGCAAAAGCACATTTTTCAAAGAAAACCTTAAAAGCGGTTTAATACGATTTATTCGTAATTAAGGCACTATCTTTCGAAAAGCCACTCAACTTCCAAATCGCCCAAGGCACGCTTCAAATAAATCATTCGGACATTAATTGAATTGACTGGTATTGATAAGATTGACAGGCCTTAATGACCATTTAATGAAACAGCAAGCCTGCGATCTGTTTATAGATTTGATTCGAAGCCATCTTAAGTCAATCGATCACCATGAATTTATCAATATATATATATATCTCAGTCTATTCAATTTATGTTATTATTTCCTGTATTACGCCTATCATTCTCTCTGTGAATAATTCTCCCGCAAAAACAGATTTGAACATAATGGGAAAGATGTCCAAGAAGACCACAATGCCTTCCGCTTCGTTGGCCGCAGGACAACCTCTTGTTGATCCAGGCAATAAAAAGAAAGGGCTCATATCGGACACTACATGCCTGGGACTTACCAGAGATACCTGGCAAGGCACATATAACTTGATTGAAGCTGAAGACTCGAGGGTGACAGTGATACAAGTTTCTGCCGACAGCACCAGTATATCCGAGGCTAATCTGAGTGATTTAGCCAACTCTTTTCTTCATCGAATAGCGGCCCGGGAGAAAATCCTCCCATATACAGATGTGGTAAGATGGGCAATTCAGGAAATCCCAATTACCGATAGAACTTTCAGCGCTATAGATGGGAGAATTTTCGGTTCTTTTCGAGCCGAGGATCTAAGGAAATGCATCATTTTCCGGCGGAAGAGAAGAAGTATAACACGACATTCCTGGAGAAATTCCGAGCTGAAAATGAGACTGAGTCAGAACCCATTCGAGGATGGAGACAAAATCCAGCAAAGCACAAACACGAATCTTCGAGTAAGTACTCGTTCGATCCTCTATGCTCTCCTTATTGTTATGCTGGGATTATGATGTGCAAACTATGGGGATTACATGATTCGACCAATTTTACCATAGAAATGGTCCCCTTAATAGAGGCGGCATGTAGTGGCGAAATAATGGATTGGGCGGATATACTATCCAATAAGCTAGCAACTGCCATTCTTAATTTCAGATTCAACTCTCGCGTCACTGAGAGGTTCATTCCCCCATTTTATTACAGTGCCTATGTATTAGATGTTTTGTGTTTTAATTCTGAATTTTCTGTGCTTGGATGGAGGTGGACGTCGCAAGACCCCGCACTCGTCCACATATACCATCAAAAGTTGTGGAAGACCAACTACAAACACCATTTATATCAAATCTGCAACAGTTTCATGTTGCCTATTCATTATTCCATTTTCAATAAGCCTGCTCCTAAGATTTCTAACCAAGCGGGGGTGGATTTAACTGCCATAGGGAGTTGGTTTGAAGAAGAAAAGTTCACCTATATCAGAGTTTTTGGGAGTCAAGCCAAGCCCCATGTTCTTCCTCTATACATCCCTGATAAACTACTTGCCAGGGAAATAGCCTATCAGATCAATGCCGATGGGGTTACACAAACTCTGAAGAAAGCAAAGAAGCACATCTGGCCCTCCTTTCCTTTGCGAATTGGTATCTACACTCTGCATGACCTCAAACATGCAGAAAAAGAAGCTGAGAAAATAAATTCACTGACCCTGGCAACTCTACCGAGTCGGCGATTCGATCCGAAAAAAGTCGCCTACAATGCAATCGACCAGGCCAAATTGGCCAAGTTCGAGCACAAAGAAGACAGTTTTGAGGACTTTTTCGCATCGACCGAGTCGCTATATCAAGTTAAATCGCTCTCCATACATGAATACAACGATGAGGGGCTGGTCTAATTTAACAGACTTAGAGAGCAGAGGTTGCAAACTCTGCCTCTAGACCTGTTAGCGACTACTCCAACAAAAAAATCAAGTGAGCCTGAGCAGCGATGTGATAAAGAACCTCCTATTACATCAAAGCAGCAGGAGGAAGTGCATGACCAGAGACAGGAAGAAACCCAGGCGAACTTGCAGAGACAGGAAGAGACCCAGGCGAAAACGCAAGAACAGAGCGGTTCAAAAGTTAATGATGATACACAGATTGATCCGAAATTGCTCCAGGAATGGCAGCAATTCAATTCAATCATCGGAAATCTAGAATGCTCTAAAGATGATGAGTTTTCAAAAGAGGACAACACACAGGAAGCAACATCAAAGCAGGTTTCGGGTGAAACCAACAACCCACCCAAATTAAAAGAAGCGGAGATAATTCCAAAGGACCCATCGGGCGAAATCATTTTGCAGATAGAAGAGATTCCTCCCTTGGATGTCTTCTACAGCCCTAAGCATAAAGCTGTAGTGAAACGACAGAGGAAGAGGAGAAGGACTGATCAACCTTGTTTATTCCCTGAATTAACAGTAACGGGCAACGTGGTATGGAAAGAAGAATTTGACCCCTCCGATGACTTGAAAAAGCTATCGCAATACGCTGGAGCTTATTTGGCGGCGACAATAGATAAAGCATCGGAGGTGAGAAGTCTATTAAAGGCAAAAGATCAAGACATCGTTTCGCTATAGGCTCAATTATCGGAAGCACAACAGAAGGCAGAGGAGGCAGAACAACAATTGCTAGTACAACAACAAAATAATAATCAGCTGACTAAGCAATTGCAGGAAGAAAAACAGAGGATTGACGATAGCGCAATCCAAAAGCAAAAGGAGCTATCGACAGCATTGGCGCAATTAAAAACATCAACTAAGGAAATGTTAAAATCCAAAGATGAGCAAATCACTCAATTATCAGCTCAAATTGAGCAAATGAAAAAGCTCCCGCAGGTAGATGAGTTTAAAGCAGAGGCGTTTCAATTAAATAAAGCATTGATAAATCAAATGAAGCTCTTGTGTCAGCAAATCACCCAGGCAGAGCCGTTGTGCGATTTAGTGGCATCCATAAGCGAAAAAGTAGAAAAGGCAAGGACAGATTCGGATCAGGCCGAAGAAACACTGACAAATTTTCTGGAATGGCAATATTCCGATCAGGGACAGGCAGCTAACCTACCAAGGATTCTAGAATCACATAAGGAAATATTATTCACAGAATGGCAATCACAGTTAATGAAGGCAGAAAGAGCGATTTTAAGATGCAAGCCAACCACTAGTAATTTGGTTGAATTGGTAAATAATACTCTTTACTTGCCTAACATGATTTCTCAATGTACACCAGGCCAATTAACAGCAACAAAGATGTTGGAGCATTCATGCTACCCAGAGCTGGAGAAAAATGGAAGGTTAATTGCGGGGATCAACAGTTTAACATGAGATGCCTATTGGTTCTTCTTAGCGAAGCCGCACAGCCAGAGAGCCGCCCTCAAATGCCTCACAGATGCGATCGGGTATATTATACCCGATATTCAGGATGCCACCTTTGCTGCCCAACTCAGCTTGCGCCTCAACAGACCATATGAAGTGGAGCCAATGCTTGCGATAAGCCAGCTCAGGTTTAAAGGCAAGTAGCCTGAGTCATGATTCACATCGCCGACTGCCAGATCATTCCCAAGAAGATAGATAGTATTAATTGATGCCAATTTAGTAGGATTTTGTTTCATAGATTTTTTTAGCTTAGTAGTATAGACCCTTTCATGCATTTAGAAAGGGTCGTAAAGTTTTGTATATGACTTAAACCCTGAAGTTGCACTATTGTACTTCAGGGATATTCTTTTATGAAACTAGACCAATTATTCTGATTTTGATAAGGAAGGTTTTATACAAATGTGCACTACTGTCTTTGTTTGAAAGCATTTCTGTGTTGAAGGAAGAATTTCAAATAGCGATTGATATTCGGGATTGATTAGCAGCTCATATGGTACTATTATCTATGTCTGAACTCATTCCTGTTATGTGAATTGTCATTTGATCGCTCTCGCTATTATCACTTATATATGTGTTTTAACAGCATCCTTTATGCATCCCACTATTGGCTGTTTATAACATGCCTTTATTTCAATCGTATATGTATCGATGATATAAATGATGAATGCAGTAATTTGTGTTAATCGCCTCGTTTGACTATTTATGAAGTAATCTTTAAATGATTGAATATCGGTATTTATTTTACAGAGTCATCTATATGCCTATTAATAGATAAGGATTATTAAACGCTGCATTTCAAATGAATAGTTGTTCCGGGGATTAGTATTAGTTTTCATATTTTTGTTGATAGAATAAGCTATCCGCCTATCATTAGAACAGACAACTCATCACTCATCCATCCCTTTTATTCATTATCGGGAAACTGGTCCCGTTATATCCAGTTGGAGCCACCATCCCAAATGGAAAAGGAGCTGTACTAAGGTCCGGACCGGGTGGTTATCCCCCAATGTTGTTGCAGCGATTTTCGAGGCATCAACAGGCTCGGAGACATAGTCCCTCTTGGATGAACTCCGTTATCAACGTCTTATGTTTTCATGTGTTGATGATTGTCATGTTCCTTTTCTTTACAACATGCAGATGTATTCATGATGTTCTTTTAGAAATGAAATTTAACACATCATGAAAGTAAAAGGTCTTGGAAGGGTCATTTGCCACACCTGAACCTTGATCACCCACAGAGGATAAAAATGGAGTAAGGAAGGACAATCTACCATACCCATGGAGTGAGTTAGGCTACCAACTCATCAAATATATCTCATATGAGGATAGATAGAGTGTTGTTTATGGCTACCATTTTAGGATGCTTGAGGAACTAAGATTTGGGTAGAAACACCAGCTCACCAAAGACTCGGCATACCCTATATATTGATGCAATCGCTCATAGACTCCAGCGACAAAGTAAAGGAAGGGAATTCCCAACAGTTGGCTCACCATGGTTTGATCAGAATCCTCATTGGGGATGCCCTCCAAAACCTCAAGATCCCTATAAAATGGTCAGTCTTCAGAGACTTACCAGTAGAGGATGACATCAAATCCCTCATCTATGATGTTAGTCCTTCTGTCAGAGAGGAAGATGGAATTGAAACAAAAGGGGAAGAACACAAGGAGGAGTCACCTAGGGTGTGTTCAGAGGCCCTTGAGAGGACAACTGCAGGAAAATGAAAAGAAACTAGCATGTATGGGCACCCTCTCCTTGGAGGCCATCCAGTGTAGGATGCCAGCTAAATCCTATGCTCTTTACCTCAGAGAACAATGGCTACAATTTCAATTAAAACACTAGCACAAAGGGGCACCATGCCATTTCAGAACTGTAGGCAGTTTATTGATCTTTGTGATCAAAGTGCAGTAGAGGATAGGGCCAAAATGGCTAAGTTTTACTTGCACAACATGTCCCTCACAGACATGAATATTTTGGATCCTAATGGAAAGCTATGAGATCTACAATTAATGGCTTTGGCATCATCGATGAACCATGAGAAGTTAAGGGTTACAGAGATGAAAAGAATATTGGCCAGAGAGAAAAATGAACCTCTTTTCATCAAAGCTGAACAATCAAATCCCATGGCCCTAATCAACACCCATAATCTAATTGCAAATGATCCTCATCTGGCACCTAGATATCTTTCTACCCAAGAACAAGCAATTTCACATTTTGAGGATATGTTTAGGCTGCTAAGAGATGATAATATACATACCTACTAAAGGAGATGGAAAAAACTACCACACAGCTTGAAGACCAGAGCATATCACTCCCCTCAAAGGTTGAGAGAGGCACTCAGCAAGACAACTATGTATAAGCAATCAATGCAAAGGTTGAAGGTCAATTGGATAGGCCTAAAACTTAGTCCACCACTACTCCTAGGGATACTAGAAGGGAGAAAAGAAGAAGAGGAAAAGAGGCAATGGGAAGAAGTAGAAAGGAAAGCAAGCTTCTATAAATAAGAAAAAGAGACCACAACATAAGCATGGGATGTCAGACAGGCTACCAGAGCCATGAAGAACATGGACATTGACTAAGTTGCTCAGAGGATGAGCAATACTTTCAGTAGAGGGGTGATGATGAGATGAGTTAATTCACCTCCTAGCTTAGTCAAACCAACTATTCTCACAACTTATTGCATACTTTTGATTATATTTTGTTTATGAGATGAGTTAGAGATGGATATTTTTCTTTTTGGTCTAATGTGCGTGTAATGCAAGAATAAAGGATAAAAGCAAGGAAAAATGTAGGAATAAAGGATAAAATAAAGGAATTATGGCAATGACCTTGGTCAAAACTCAAATGGGACAAGGAAGAGGAATTATAGGAGGTAAATCCTCCTCGTTTACTACCCCTCCATTAGAATATTCCTCCATCAACTCAGAGTGCAAACAACCAAATCATGGGGACTAGAAGACAATCGAGCAAGTGAAAAGGACAAAAACTAGTTTGTCTTGAGTGGGGAGCCAAGCCTCCCTAATTTGGAAGTAAGTCATTGGAGACTTCAGATGTATAAGCAGAAAGGCTTAGAACCTCAATAGGATTCATATTTTTCATTGTAAAACTCTACTTTATTTATGAGTTGCAAGACTTGTGACAATTTGTTATGAAATCCATGATTTTTACAATAAATATGAGTTTTGTTTTAAGCTAGAATTAAGTTAACACAGAGGGCTGAAGCTCTTGGGTTAGGGCCCAATCCGAGCAGCCAAAGCTCCTCTTTATTGTACATGTATGCTAACACAGATTTCTGGTTCTGTTCATTTGCTTAAGTAGCTTTCTAGTTCTGTCCATTTGCTTAAGTAGCTGCATTTCCATTACAACAGTATAACGTAGATGATTCATGGCTTTTCTGTTCATTTGCTTAAGTAGTCGCATTTCCATTACAACAATATAACGTAGATGATTCATGGTTTTATGTTTATTTGATTAAGTAGATGCATTTTTCTTACAGTAGTGTAGAGTAGATCGGTTGTGCTTTAGTTTACTTCCATTTGTGCCTTATTTCAGTTCACAGCTTAGCTAGGAGAAAAATATCACCATAAGGTTGTCCGCAGGTGTCTTGGCCTCACCTCCTCCCTCTGGGACCATGACTTGAGGAAGAGACCTTTCGGCAACCCCAAAAACACAGGTTTCTAGTTCTCGTATGAGCTTTGGAGTTTGTTGTTTGACATAGTTACTTGTTTCGTTTCACTGTCATCGTTTTCCATCACTCTTGGTCCGCCCTCGCCCTCACTGCCTTTTCTGTTGTTTTCATTGAAACCTCCTTCAGCACGTTCTTCATGCATAATCCCCTTACCATTCGATCCATAACAAAACTGCCCAATCATCGTCTGATTCATTAGTTTATCCAATTACCACCTCGCGTGAAGTCTTCCACTTACTTTATGCACTTTAAATCCCCACCGTTGATTTGCCTTGCCTGATTTGACAGCTATCACATCACCTCAACACTTTATGTGCTTTAAATCCCCACCGTTGATGTGCCTCACCTGATCCAATGGCTATCACATCACCCGATTGCCAACTAGCTTGGCCGATCTCCACCGTTGATCAACCCCGCCTGATCCAACGGCTCGCACAATCTTGCGCGTATTCTGCATGACCGTTATCCACCCTAGAGAATGTGAGAAAAGTGGTTTTCTCATGCTACATGTCGTGTAGTCAAGCTAATCGTGTGAAATTTCAAAGTATAACTTACAGCTTTAAGGGCATGTGAGAAACTACCTACCGCCTCAGAAAATACGCTCCATCATTTCCACATGTTTTCTTCCCGTGATATGATCTCTGTCATTCATATGTCGATTAATCATGTTCGTCCATCCATTCACTTAATTCCTCGTGATAAGATATCCTTCATTCATCTTCTTCGTTACCCTATTCATCCATTCATTCACTTAATTCCTCGCGATAAGCTCTCCGTCGTTCATCTACTTCATTACCCTGTTCATCCATTCATTCACTTAATTCCTCACGATAAGCTCTTCATCGTTCATCTACCTCGTTACCCTGTTCGTTCACCTATTCACTAAATCACTGCGATAAGATCTTTGTCGTTCATCATATTCGTTAACCCTATTTATCCATCTATTCACTTAAGGCCCCGCGATAAGATCTCCACCATCCATCTTATATTCGTTGATCAATCCAATGGTCCCTATGCACTACTGCATCCTTGCGTCCTCCTTTCACTAATTTCGATCTCTGACTGATCTTCTGCTTGAAAACAGATTTAGTCTATTTTCTTTGCTTGCACCTTAGTATAGTTTGATTCTCTTCACTTCTGAAACTTAGATAGCAACATTAGGTTAGTGATTGATTTAGCGATTCTGCATAGCATAGCTGTTTAATTGGTTAAATAGGTTATGGTGTGAGTTAGCATTACATGTTGTTTTCTTCATTACTGCAGTAGAGTAGCTCTCTCTTAGAATAGATTCTCTCTTCTTCCATCAAATAATTAAGCTGCTTCTGACCCTATAGAAGTCTGGCTTGGAACCCCTAGGGTCTCTTCCCAGATGAGAAGTGACAACAGGCACGACCTTCACTTTTGCTTGTGCATATATCACTGTCACCTCCAAGTTTGTACGAACCCCGGGTTGATAAGTAAAGCTGGTAGCCCTGGGAGTTACAACATTCTTGTTGTAATACCTAGGCTCATCAAAGATCCCCTGAGATTTTTGCGGGTCTAGCACCGTCAACAAGACAATAAGAAGAAGCAACAAATAGTTCGGTGGTTTTTTTCCCTGGAGGGGGTTTTTCCTCCTAAAATCTAAGTGTCCATATGTGATGGTTATTTGTGTTTTTTGTCAGCCCAAGAGGTAACTCTTAAAATGAGATTATGTTTATTCATTTGGGTTGTTCATAGTTATATACATGAGGGAGTGACTGTTGAGTTTCATCTCCCGACGACTCTTCATTTTCTCTTATTAATTATTTACATTATTTACAATTTTTCACCCAATCCCTATGATTATGTTGAGATTGCAACAAGATGATGGAGCTTAGTGAAAAGAGTCGCCTTCACTAAGTGGGCCCGCAGGCTATTTTTGGCACAAGTCTATTTTTAGACTATGTCTATTTTTAGACTATG
>APFE030364241.1:0-13751 GCA_000404065.3 Pinus taeda | reverse complement strand
TGAAAATTCCATGTAAAAATATATAATAACCACGGATGATTGGAAACATATTCTAGGTTGAATGGTGGGTAAGACATCCTAGTGGGTGTTCATTTGGTTGTTTATGGCTAAGGGAATTGGAAAAGGAAATGGCTAAGGCATTAAAGAGGGAAAAAGGTATTTTGGCACATTTATTTATGAAAATAAAGGTAATTAGGAGAAAAGGAAGGTGAAAGGTCACAGGTTGCATGTGAGGAGGAAATTGAAGGAAAATAATGGAAAATGGGGAAAATAGAGGCCTCATTAATAAAAGGGTTTCTAAGGATCAATGGGCAAGACTTGGTTAGTTCCTTGTTGGAGCTTTCTCATTATTTTCTCTCTCTCATACTCTTGGACACTTAGAGATTTCTTGGAGCACTTTAGCATTGGACCAAGAAAGGAAAAGAAGGTAGGAGGAAGTAGGGAGAGGCATGATCAAGCAACTATAGTAGGCTTC
The DNA here is from genome assembly GCA_000404065.3 of Pinus taeda. Taxonomy (NCBI): domain Eukaryota; kingdom Viridiplantae; phylum Streptophyta; class Pinopsida; order Pinales; family Pinaceae; genus Pinus; species Pinus taeda. The sequence goes on along the minus strand of APFE030364241.1, from coordinate 13,276 downwards.
AATGCAGGTATCAACTTGCATGTATATTTTCCTTTCTAGATTTAGCATGCATGGGATTTCATGTGTTTCTTTTCTACCATGGCATGGTTTTTTCTAGGCGTGATAGTATTTTTAGCCTAGCCTTTCCATTTAGTCATAGCTTTGATGAGATGGGTTATCTCGTGCAGTTTGTGTGGGATGGCTAGATTGGATTCAAATACGAGTGGGGCGGATCTCTAAATTAACCAACACATGGTGGTAGTGGTCCCTAAACCAGACTGAGGATGCACAAAGACACTGACCTAGTAACCCCTCAATTGACTGTGGGTTGCGATAAAGGTAGATTGTGTGCCTTAGTGGGCTTAGAAATCCTTGCCAATGAATGTCGGGATATACGATAAAGCCAAGAGGTTTATTTTCTCTCTCTTGGGCCTAGTGATTCCAAGATGGAATGCACAGTAAATCCTGGAGGGTATGTCTCATTGTAGGGCCTAGTGATCCCTCTATCGGACTGCGGATGCATGGTAAAGCCTGAGAGACTAGGAGCCACTCAAATTCCCATGGTGTAGGTGGATAAATCAAGTGGCATCCACACTGATTGGTGTTTTTGATGTGTTCTATGAGTCCCACATTCATGCTTGGAATATGGAATGAGGGTGATTGACTGAAGAGAGACTTGGCTTAGCCAATCTATGGTTAGGTGGAATGTGGAAGTCCCATCACCGATTGGTTCATTGCATTGGTTAATGAGAAATTCATTCCATTGATGTTCATGTGTAAATGTATTGGTGTATATATGTATTTTGATGGTTGATATTTTTATTGTAATTTTGTTCCTATTATGCTAGTTATATCTACATTTTATGGCAGCAACTATGTTTGGATCTCATCATGCTTTTACTTTTATTTATTTGGATATCATGTCTATGACCTAATAAGTGATAAGGAAACAAATGACATAAGGAAACAATGGTTCAAGGCGATTCTAAAATAAGTAAGAGATCCCTACACTTAACTAGGTGGTTTACAGTTCTAGGTTACATGTCGATGATATGTTTGATGAAATGTTTGTCATGCCTAGTAGAGGTATGGTTAAGTCCTTGATCAACTATTTACTTTTGCATCATTGTTTCCTTGAACTTTAATTAATTATAAGATTTCATTCAATTCTGGGTAGTGGCCTACGCTCTAGGCCTAAAAAAGTGGCTCAAATTGTAGAGTCATTGGGACATAACTAGAAATTTTGGGCCACAATCACTGGCAAGAAGGCATATGAGAGAAAGTTTAGGTATTTGGTTGCTCGCTTGCCCATACCATGAGAGTGAGTAGCTGCCTTGTCTCCTGAGGGTTTTGTTGATGGTATTGGATGGCTTCATGTGATGTTCCATCGATTCCATTTCCTTAAGGTTACCTAGGAGGTTGAATCTAATTATAGTAGCCTCTCATATCACGTTTACTTCAGTTGGGATGGTGACTTGGGTGGATGTGGGAGGAGGGTGTTATAGAGTGGTACTAGAGCATGGTTCAAATCTTGGACTAGATGGGTTAAATTTGTTAGTCATGCATGCATGCTAGCTTCATGTGTGCCTCATATGCTTGGATTTCATGTGCTTGTTGCATTTTCTTGGCGATTGATTAGGGTTGTAGTATGGTTATCATGGAGAATTTGATCATTGATGATTGATTTTTTGGAATTCATTTTTCATGAGTATATGACTCGTTGTATATGGTTATATGTCACTTACATGTTGATTATATGTTTCCTACTTAAATCCTTGTATCCTAGGCTACATTCTTGAATGTTTGATTACAAGTATCAGTCTTGTAGGTTTGTTACAAGAACTGATCACTTATGCTCGACTACATGCGTTCATGTGTATGTGTAGTTAATCAGGCAATGCTTGCATGTTGATAGTTGCATGTGGCAATGTGCATAACGGAGTAATGGTTATTGTCATGCATGAGGTCATGGTTTGTGTAGTTGATATGGTCATGCATTGATTATTGAACTCTAGATAGAATGAGGTGTATATGGTTTGGTACTCATGTGTTATATGTCTATATGCAGTTGTTATGCATGTATGATCTTGGTTAGAGTTATGAATGAATAGTAGGTGAAATATGCCTTGTGAAGTCATTGTATGCAATTTAGGTCATCTTGGTGCTATTGGATTGATATGATGCTAATGAGTTGTCTAAGATAGAGCAGAAGATGCAAATCATCAAAGTGAAGTTGCAACATTGAACCTCGAGGAAATAGCATGTATTCATGTAGGTATTGTATGTTGGACATGCAAGTATGTAAGTTAAGGATTGTTATATGCATTAGGTTTATATACATTAGGTTTATGTACATGTCTTTTGATGTTATGGTTACATACATGATAGATGATAGTTGATTAGTATAGTTATATGCACATGTGTCAAATAGTCAAGAATAATGGTAACATGTGGTTGATTGGATTGTTACTGTTGTTTTATGTTAGATAACTTGATGATTATGTTATATGTTGTTGATGAGCATGATATATAGCTTATTGTTGTTATATGCTATTAACTTGCCAATTAGGGTTATTTCATTGAAATATTGATGTTGTAATTTGGATTGGTCATATGTGTGATGGTTATATTCATTGCATTGAAGATCTTGATGTTATATGTATAGTGTTAAATTGGTTTGACCTATGCATACAGTTATGGTTACGATATTCAGGTATGAGCTAACATATTTGTGATATGTTGTCGTACTAATCTATACTTATTGTACATATGTGATTGTTATGCATGAACAGAAAATGATTATGAGCTTATGATGTGAAAATGTTAGTTAGTTATTGTTATGGATATCATGATTTATGTTTGACTTGATATGTTGTGAAGTTGAGTTTTCTTATGTAGTATACTGGGTTCTTCATTGTTGATTATGTCGTCTATTTTGTGTTTGAGTGTTTGCTGCCTATTATGTCACCTAGTTGAATTATCTGACATGGTATTATAGTTTGTTGAATGATTGATTTATTACATGATATGAATATGAGTCTATAGTGTGGCATGAAGGATTGATCTTATATTAAGATAATTATTCTAACACTTATTTGTTGAGAGAATTTATATGTACTTGAGTGTAGTAGCTGATAGTTCTAGCATTATATATAATGACTATGAAGTTGATTATGGATTATGACATGATTTTTTGTGAAGGTTGATTTTGAATTGATAGATATGATTGTATTGATATTTGGAACATGTGGTTGACATGTGTGAGTAGTTGCAGGAAGCATGTAAGTATTAGCCTAACAAGGTAGTAGTTGATGTGTTTATATCACTAACAGTCGGGTGATGTGACAATGCATAGTAAGCCTTGATTGCAACAAGGTAAAAATGTGAAAGAAAGGAATTGGGCAAGAATTCCTTTGGCTATGTTTGGAAACCATAATTCCAAATGAATCAGTGCTTTGCATGTAGCAAGTCTTCTTAACCTTGACTTTGTCTGATATTATGGGAATATATGTTATATTCATGAACATGTACTTGATAGGTATATTAGCTAGTCATAGTTACAAGTGGATTTGTTAAAGGATTGGAGTCCCTTGAGAGATGGTGTGGATGTGTTTAGTTGTAAGAAATGTGCTTGGCATAACAAGGTAAGGGAACTAATGTATTATATGTTTATTTATACACTAGTTGTTATGTGTTTATGGGAATATGATGGAGGGGACTGCATGGTAAAGAGAGGTTGCCATCAAATCTTGAAGAAGGCTCTGGCTGAGTTTCCCTGAGAACCATGGGGATTGAGTCATGATGTTTGTTGATTTCTATTGGTATTTTGGTGAATTGTCATGCTTGATTTATGGTTTTTTTTGCATCCTATGCTTTTTTTGTTATTACCTTGTGCTTGATTTGTGGTTTTGTTTGTGCTTGGTGCATGATCATGCCACTTTGGTTGTGGTGTCAGATTTTTGTTATTAGTTTTCATGGTTTTCTTCTTGGTTGTTTCTTTTCTTTCCTTTTATGCTTTGAGTCTTGGCAATTGGTTGCGAAAGAGGAAATTAATGCAGCTCGAGGAGAGTTGTATGTACCTGAAACGTAATGTAAGACATTGATGAAGCTTGGTGCATGAGTAAGTGCAACGAAAGGTAAGACTATAACAATCAGTTTGATTGGTTATGTCCATTGTGGTAAATGGATGATGATAGAACACTCATGGGAAAGGTAATCAAGAAAAGTTAAAGTAAATGGATCTGAGGTGTCAAATGCCTTGGCTATGTTGGGACTGTTGTTCTCAATATTGCACATGTGTTGCATGAATAAAGGAAGTTCACTTAACCTTGACATTATAGTATCTCAAAATTTTGTTGTGATCGTGATTATGTTGATGTTCATGTATGTATACATGTATGCATATATGTATGTCATGTCTGATAGGGTGATCATGAATAATGATTATTTTATCCTAATGTTTTTATGTACATATATATGTATGTATGTATGTATGGCGTTGACTAACGAGATCATTATTATTTTATGATGTATGTATGTGTGCATGTATCTATGTTACTTTCAGACAGGTTGTTAGGGATCATTCTTATTGAGGAGTGATTGCTTATGTAGGTGAATAAGATGAAGAGGTTCAAGGTTTATGAGGAATCAACTCCAAGAATAGTCTTGACAAATATGCGAGTTCAGTATCATGTGGTTATGAGTTGATATTATGTTATTATATTATGTTTATATTATGGACAGGCTATACCGAGGGATACATCAACGAAATGAGAGCAATGTTGTATGTGGTAGGTTAGGATAAGCAAGAATAAGACACTAGAAGCAATGTTTCTTGGTAAGAATAGTGTGGTTTCAGATGTGTGGTATTATTGTTTAGCATATGTTGTATATGTTGTACATGTTGCATCTATGATGATTGTGCACATGCAGTATTGTGCATATGTAGTGTGTGTACATGTCAGTTATGTCATTTTATGTACATGATGCAATACAAATAGTGTTGTATGAATGCTGCATATTTAGCGTTGGGTATAGATGGTGGTATGAACATGTTGGATATGCAGTATATTGTACATATTGTATTGTGTGCATGAAAAATATGCAGTGTTGTATGCATATGGTGTTGTTCACATGTTGGATATGTAGTCTTGTGTACAAATGATCCTAGGTACATGTTGGAAATGCAGTGTTATGTACAAGTGGTGTTGCATGCATTTTGTGCATGTGGTTCTATGTACATATGGTTTGATGTGTATGATTTTACAAGTGGTGATGTGTGCATGTGGTTTTGATTACATGTTGTAGAAGTAGCATTGTGTGTAGGTGGTGTTGTGTACATGTCTTGCATGTGGTGTTGTGTACATATGGAGCCGTGTACATGTTGTGCGTGTAGTACTATGTACATGTGGTATTGTGTACAAGTTGTACAGTGGTACAATGTACATATCTTGTTGTGTAAATATTGTACAGGTGGTGCCATGTACATGTGATGTTGTGCACATGTTGTGAAGGTGGTTCTTGGTACATGTGTTACTGGTGTACGTCTGGGATTGAGTGTGTGTCGTACACGCTGTGTTGTGGGCATGCAGTACTATGTATGTGCATTGTGTATTCATGGTATCGTGAGATATGCATTCATTTTGTTGCACTCTAGAAACATTTTTGTGTTATGTTGTACATCAGGTGTAGGTGCATGTATTGTGTTGTCAATCAAGAATAGGTGTATGAGTTGCGTTGTATAGTGGGTGTATGTGTATTCATTTTGTGGTGTCACACATTGTGTGTTAATGAATGTCTTCTAATGTACATTGTGCATGTATACATACATACAGTAGGTGTAGGTGTATGTGTGTGGTGCCCACTATTCATATGTTAACCTAGAGGAGAAGAAGGCACTAGGTGTTTGTTGGGTGTGGCAACCGATTTGGTGTGTGTACAAAAGAACAAAGGCAGAAGTATGGATCAATGAAGGATAAGTATCAGTATTGTATTTCGATTTTACTATGCCTATGATTTATTATTCTGGTCTATGATGATTACACGTGATCTATGATTCTAGTTTATGATGGTTACATAGGATTTATGATTTTGATATTTGATGGTTATGTTTTGAGCTAATCTTATTTGATGGTTTATACATGGTCCTAGTTTGACTTGTCATGACAACAAGTAAACAAGATTGCAAGTGTACCCTATTGATGACCTACCAATGAGATATGATTTGAAGTTATTTCCATTTAATTTGAATCTGATGGAAGTTATGTGTTTGGTATAGGAAGCACAAAAATACGTAGTTGAGTGGTTAAAATCAACTACAAGAATTAGTAGGAGTAGTAGAAGGAATTAGAATATGCAGCAGTATGTGGGTAAAGAAATCAGGATCAAGGCCATTGTGGGACACTGGTACCCAATAGTTTCCATTGATTTCCATGAGCATGCTATGACTAGTATGATGGTTGAGGAAGGTATATGCCTTGGTTGTTTGATCTTCGAATGCGAGGAAGCCTTGCCAAGGGATGGACTTCCTGGGATGGGGTGCCAACGGAACTTGGAAGGTGAGTGAATGCATAGAAGGGTTGACTGGATTGCCTAAGGGACTATGTAGCGGAGAAGGGAAGGAAGGGGACTTATTTGTTTTGGTCATGAGCATTTCCAGATGGAATCAGATGCACATTGGGAGTGTGCCTTGGAACAATGAGCTGGTAACTGTTCGTTGAGAGGACAAGTGCCACAGGATTATAGCGTTGGACATTGGATGCAACTTTGACTATGACAGTAGATTCTGGACTTCCTGGGAAGCATGTGAATCATGGTTTTACTTTGAGGGTGGAGGATTCAGCCTCTAGACTCCCTTAATATGGACATCATATTCTCTTATTTGTTGGTTTTGAAGATGTGTATATGTGTATATGTGATTCTTGCAAATACCATAATGAGAGATGTTATAAAGCTCCATTATGAGGTATGTTTTCATGTTGTCATGATGAGTTGTTTTAGCAGATGGTCATTGTAAATACTTCAACATGCTATGCTATAAAGCTCCATGGGTAGTATATTTTATTTGCAGTGGTCTTGTTGGTTATAGATGTCATTAAACCTTGGGGACGGTGTTCCCCCAAGGGAAAGGGTTCTGTAATGATGGTGAAAATTCCATGTAAAAATATATAATAACCACGAATGATGGGACACTTATTCCAAATTGAATGGTGGGAAGACATCCTAGTGGGTGTTTATTTAGTTATTTATGGTTAAAGGGAATTGGCAAAGGAAGTGGTTAAGCCATTAAAGAGGGAAAAATGTATTTTGGCACATTTATTTATGAAAATAAAGGAAATTAGGAGAAAAGGAAGGTGAAAGGTCAAAAGTTTCATGTGAGGAGGAAATTAAAGGAAAATAATGGAAAATGAAGGAAATAGAGGCCTCATTAATAAAAAGGCTTCTAAGGATCAATGGGAAAGACTTGTTCAGTTCATTGTTGGAGCTCCGTCATTATTTTCTCTCTATTTCTCATACTCTTGGAAACTTAGAATTTTCTTGGAGCACTTTGGCATTGGAGAAAGAAAGGAAAACAAGGAAAGAGGAAACAAAGATAAAATAGGGAAAGGAAAAATCAAGCAGCTATATCAAGATTTATTGTAGGTATCAACTTGCATGTGTATTTTCCTTACTAGATTTTGCATGCATGGGATTGCATATGTTTCTTTTCTACCATGGCATGGGATTTTCTAGGTGTGACAGTATTTTCAACCTAGCCTTGTCATTTCTTGATAGCTTTGATGAGATGGGCTTTCACATGTGGTTAGTGTGGGATGGCTGGATTATATTCAAAGCTAAGTGGGGTGGATCTCTCAATTGACAAACACATGTTGGTAGTGGTCCCTGAACCGAACTGAGGATCCACGAAGTGATTGGCCTAGTAACCCTTGAACTAGATTGTGGGTTACGGTAAAGCTAGACTGTGTGCCTCGGTGGGCTTAGGAATTCTTGCCGATGAAAGGCATGATCTATGGTAAATCTAGGATATATATTTTCTCTTCGTTGGGCCTAGTGATTCCAAGTTGGAATGCATGGTAAATCCTGGAGAATATGTCTCAATGTAGGTCCTATTGATCCTTGGATCAAACCACGGATGCACGGTAAATCCTTCAAGACTAGGAGGCACAAATTTCCTCACGATGTAGGCAGTGAACTCCGTTGGCATCCACATCAATTGGTGTTTTTGATGTGTTCTATGAGTCCCACATTCATGTTTAGAATATGGCACAAGGGTGATTGGCTGAAGAGAGACTTGGTGTTGGGTCTAGGTATGAACGATCTATTCACCCTTTTTCCTACACTAATTTATCATTCCAGGTGCGTATCCTTTCAAGTTAATGCGCAAGGTATACATAGGGGTGAGAGTACCATCGGTTTCGACCGAGGGCTCATGATTAATATTCAAAACATTGTTGTAAAACTAAACTAGCTACAGAACTCAAGACAAGCAATTACAAGAATTAACAAGCTGTAACAACAACTAGGAAATAGTAAACAACACACGCAGAAATATGCAACACCTCATTAGGAGAGTGGGCCCAGCTTTTTGATCAGGGCTGTGTTAGTCACTGCGAAGATTGGAACAACAAAAGAGTTGATATTTTATAAATCTATAAAGGGCTATTACAATATCGATGGGGAGTCCCCCAATTACAGGAATAACTTGTCTTTTCTACACGGCAAGGGAGAACAACATCTTTCCCCAAAACCTGGTAACCATATACCTAGAAATGTGCATTAGTTTGGAATGGCACCAACGCTAGATAGACAAGATCAACGAGTGGTCCAAGAATGGTTCGGGAATCTGTGACTCCAACTACACGACTTCTTGGTTGTTGTTGTGAATTGAAAATCTGCTACAGGACGCTGCGAGATTGGTATCTATTCTCCAAAAGTTGCGGTCAAACATATGTTTTAGTGCTATGAATAGGCAAAACCCCGTGACTTTACTTCATTAATAAAATATTCCAATAGACTGAAAAGGGTTGATTACCTCATGGATTTAGCCTAGTAAACATAGGTGAATAAATGCAAAAAGGTAAAAAAGGGTGATGGAAATGCAACATAAAGATAGCCCAATTTGGTGCCCAACATATACCCTCAACTAGCCTTCTGCATGCCCTCATGCAATTCGCCACCTCTGCAGGTTTTTGTTTTGTAGACTGTTGGCTTCCTAGAGTTGAGCGAGATCATATTATTCGGCCATATCTATCCCTAGAACTTTAAAACCATCTGGAAGGAGGACTTCCTTCCACCAATCTCCCAGAACATTATATGCTAGGGTGTAATTTTCTACTGGAAACTAGATAGTGGGGAACTAAAATCAGACCCCCATCCACCAGAACCTGCATGTTCGAACACATGCCACATACTTGGGTACTCTCTGGAGTGCTCATGCAAATTGGTGCCCCAAAAGGTTCCCTGTTCCGGATAGTTGTAGGTGACACCATCCACCTTTTTTGATAGCAACCAAGGGCCTCATCTTGAAATGTGACTAATTTCCTGACACAAAGATCAAGGCACCATTTTTGTGTTCTCAACATTCTTTCTCTATTCCCCTCAATTCCCATAAAGGTGTTGTTATTAATGAACATGGTGATTGACCTTTCTTGTTCTCCTCTTACTATAAATGGCTTTGTAACCTGATTAGACTCAAATGTATTAAAGGCCTTCTGCCAACTGATCTGATTAAGAGTGTAAGAGGTCAGAGCCCTTAAATTAATGTCCCCCACATATGGGACCAGGTTAAATTCTCTATCCATGCGCGATAGATACCCATGCAGGTAAAACTCACGTATAAAATGCTGAGTTGGCACGTCATGGCTCCTCATTATGTGGAGGAATTGTACACCATCATCTATTTCATAAATAATTTCATTCCTAATGCTCTCCATGTAGAATAAAAGAAAATATTCATGCAAGAATAAAGAATAACAATAAGTAGGGGGATGACATGCCATCACCTCTTGCGCCAAGTTAAACATCTATTCCTTATCATTTTTCAGCTCTGCCACTTACTTTTCCAGCTGCTCCATCGTAAGTTGTTGCTTTGCATGCCTCAATTTCATGACATCTATGTGCTCCACATATTCAAAAATGGTTGTGGAGGCTCATTCCTAAGTTCTTCTGACCTCACTTTGATACTAAGTTGCAGTATATTTCCAATTCTGCAATTCGGCCGTTAAGGCATACTCACGGTCTTCAAACAATCACTTGATTGGGTTTATTTGAGTGGCAGCGGAAGTTGTGGCTATCTAGTCCACCTAAGTCTTTGCTTCTACTATCGTGGCCTTGGAATTTTTAGCCTACCACTTGTATATCTTCATCCACTTCTGCAATTTGTGTACCTGCCTCCTTAGTTTCCTGACCTCCATCTTAAGACACATTGTTTCTTTAAATTGCAGCTAGTATTTTTGCTTGACAGGGGGTTTTCGTTGTTCACACAACTCCACCCATTCTTGCTAAACCAAAACTTCCTCAGTTTCAGCAGCTGGAGGTAAATCCCCTGGGACAACTTTTGCCATGCCAACTATCGAGCTTTCCTCCACTATCCATTCTTCTTTTATTATTTCCTGCTTCATGGCCTTCTCGCCTAGCTTTACTAGTGGATCATTTGTCGGGATTGCTTCATTTGGTCCCTCCTCTTTGCCAACGGCTTCTTCCCTTTGTTGTGTGCTCACCATGACAAGTGGTACCCTTGTGAAGTGCTCTCCTATTAATGTGCCTGCTGGAACCCCTCCTAGTTCCCCTATCTCAAGGCCCTCTACCTCTTCTCTCCTTTTAGGTTCTGAAGTGCTCATTACCTAGGCAGCATTTGTCCCACCCAGTTGTGGTCTTTGTGATAAATTCAAAGCAAGAGGAATGGTGAGATCTTCTTTTGTGTGCTGAGGGGCATCAGATACCTTTGCTCCTCTTGGAATAGAAGAGAAAAAGGAGAACTGGCAGGGATCTTTGGTGTTCTGTCGTGAGGTTGATGCTCATTCTTGTGGAGAAGCACCAGCCTCGTGCCCCAGTTCTCCCAGAGCTTCCTCCATAGGTCCCATGGTTTTCCCAACCCCAAACTCTTCTTGTCTTAGCTCCTCCTCTTCCATTGGTTCTATGGTCAGCGTGGTCACGACTTCTTCTTCGTTTGGATTGTCCTCCTTCATCGGCTCCACAGTGGCAGGGAGTCCTTGTGGGGTCCCATCAGTCGTAATATCAACCAATTCTCCTGTCCTTGCTTGTTGTGGTGTTGCCTCTGTGGTTTTCATGCTATCAATTTTCTCTTCTAGCTCCACAGTCAAGGCTGGTTCCTATGGATCAGCCTCGGTCGTGGTACTAGTGGGCCAATCTGTGTCGACTCCTACATCTTCCATCAGTTCCACAATTTTGGCTTGATTTTGGGGAGCAACCTCTTCTTCAAATTCTTCAACTTCCATATCCATCTCTTCTGGCTCCTCCTGGTCAACATAATCATCTTCTCCTACATTTTCTTCCTCCATGGCTTCTGGTTCATCTTCCCTAGCGGCCACAGTGGCTGCTATCTCTTCCTTTGTGGAATCCCAAAAGAGTTCCCACAGAATTGGGACTCATATGATGGCATTCATCACCAACAACTAGATCAACCCATGGTGGGTAATAACCGCCAACACCTGTTATGACCTTTGAGCTAAATTTGCCATCAGTTGAAGACTTCTGAGTAAGAAATAAGGTATATTTAGTGAAAAGGTCTCTGCTTGGGGAAATCGAAGGTGAGCTATTATTCAGAGATGATATTTGAATATAGTGGAGTATCTCCCCTCACAAGTTACATATTTTATGACAAACTCTGGTACCCCTCCCCATGGATGTGGTAGAGAGTGTCAGTCATATCCTCGACCCTTCTATGCAATACTTTCTCTTGCCTACAGAAAGGCTTTGGGAAACTCCGGGAGGGAAGTCCTTCTTGAGAACCATCGCTGTCCATTTTGAGGGAGCCCACTAACTTCTACAATGGCTTCCTCCGTAACAGGGACTTCTATCCCACGGACCCAAGAGCTTTCTTCTCCCAGGTTGGGTGTGAATTCTGCCGCAATTTCCTCATTCAACCCCCTCAACCTGTCGAAGTAGACATTCCATCGTGCATTTTCAAAGCCCTGCCATACCTCATGACTATTCTGAATTCTCATTGTATCTTTTGGCTCAGGCTACACATATCATTCACCCATTGCTGTAGAGGTAGGATCAACACGACAAATGCAGTTGGCTGGTAGTCAAAAATGACAAGGACCCAAACTGTTGGCAACTATAATAATGTCATGGTCACTTTGGGGAAAATCGATGGAACAATACTGGTACATTTTAGAAGTCTCAGAGAATGATGGCAAGTTATGGTGTTACGGTTGGATATTTCAGTGGTTTAATGCAGCATGTTGGAGAGGTCACTGGTTATGACTCTGCGCATATGAATACGCATTCCAATGCATCAAGGTCATGATTACAAAGTACCATAATCATTAAATTTTGTTTGGTGAGGATCGTGTGAAATAAATGCATTTTTGTGGTACATCGCCATTTCTTATGATAGTGCCCCCCCCTACCAACTTAATTATTGTCGTCTGTAGCACGTATTGATGTCTTTTTGGAATATTTTAATTAAATTTGTAAAAGTTAGTGGAGATGTACCTGGGGACCTACCTTGAAGTGGAGTAATAGAAAAATGTCTAACAGAGTAACAACAACATGGAGTGACAGCAGCAGTGAGTAACAGCAACAGGGAGTAACAGCAACGACGGAGTAATGGTAGTTATGGAGTAACAACACCAGTGGAGTAATGGCAGTTACGAAGTAACAACACCGGCGAGGTAACAATAGTTGTGGAGTAATAGCACTGGTGGAGCAACAACACCGACGAAGTAATAGCATCGGTAGAGTAACAGCAATTGCGGAGTAACGGCACCAACAAAGTAACAACAGTTGTGGAGTTATAGCACCAGTGGAGTAATAGCAGATGCGGAGTAACAACACTAGTGGAGTAATAGCAACTGCAGAGTAACAACACCAGTGGAGTAATGACAGTTATGAAGTAACAGCAGCGGTGGAGTAACAACGGTTGAGGAGTAGCAGTGCCGGCGGAGTAACAACAGTTACAGGGTATCAGCACCAGTGAAGTAACGGTATTTATGGAGTAAGAGCACCAGTGGAGTAATAGCACCAGCTTAATAGCAGCACCGGTGGAGTAACAGTGCTGAGTGTTACATTTCTCCTAGCCATATTCCATTGTTATTCCTGCAAAATACAA
>APFE030364232.1:0-23611 GCA_000404065.3 Pinus taeda | reverse complement strand
ATGTGTATTATGTGTTATGCTCTCGCATTTTTTTTTCCTGCGATTTAGAATTCATATGTAGGTAATTTCTATACGGGGTTAAAACCTACACTTATTGGCCACTACAAAGTGGATTTCATCTAAGTTCAACATCTGCCTAATATACTCCAGTGCAAAGATCCTCATTGGGAGGTACTTGGGAAGTTTATAGAGTTCCAATTCACATCCATATACTATAATTTCTATGTAGTTTTGATACAGATACCAATATCTAGTCTTTTCTTGGTATGATAGATGCATAATTCTTTTGATCTCCTCATTGATTCTAGGATGCACTGCACTATTGGGAATTTTCATAGTTGGATAAACAAATTCGTCAATAAATTTCTTGTATGTGAATTCTTGTTGATCTTTCATGACCAGTGAGGTCCAAAATATCATTGGTTGTTGGTCCCCTACATCATCCAACTTCTGCAATGAAAAACTGGACTTTTACGCTTGATAATAGGTGAACATGTAAATCAAAATAGAGGTGTAATTGAACACCTGCTCTATAGGAAATTTAATAAATTTCTCATGAATATTGTCAGCCAAGAATTTATTGAAATTGAGAACCATAGAGGGCTTGCTGTCTATGGAAAATGTGGAGAGGAATCCTAAAATGGGCTCATCTACCCACTGATCAGAATGGTAGCCTAAAATGTAAGAAATTGTTAGGTTCCTATACTACTAGTGTAACCCCTTATTGTTATTAGTACAACCCCCTTATTATATTGTTGCACCCATGTAGTCCCCATATTTTTATTATTGTGCCCCATAGAAGCCCACTATTGTTATTATTATGCCCTTAAATTATTATTGTTATGTCGGCTCTAATTATATTATGACCCCTTAGACTCCTATATATAGAAAGGAGGTCTTGTCATTTGTATGATCTAAGAATTGTTCATTTGTGTAATGTAAAGGAGGTTTCCCCCTCAAAGAGGCTTATTTCTAAGGCGTTCATCTATCTGTTCTATCCTTTTGTGAGCTGGTTTCATAACATTTGGTATCAGAGTTATGGATTCTAGGGTTTCGCTGCTCAAAATAGGTCATTGTGGCATTTTTGCTATAACGTTTTCACTAAAAAGTTTCAGAAGCTAAAAGAACAACCCATTTGAGAAGAATTAGTTTGAACCTTGCATCCAAATTTGAGATCTTTTCTCACTATATTTTCAGAGATATGATCTGAGGAAGTTAGGGTTTTTGTAGGCTCCATAATTTCATCGCAAACAGGTCATCGTGGAGGTTTTGCTATTATATTTGTTCTACGAAGGTTCAGACTCTAACATTAAAACCCATTTGAATTGAAATCGTGGTGAAGCTCAGGTCTGAATTTCAGATCTTTTCTCTCTATATTTTCGGAGATATAATATGAGACATTTAGGGTCTCTGCAGGCTCCCGAATTACATCCTAAACAAGTGAGCTTGGGAAAATTGTCATAACTTTCTCTCTGAGCATCAAATTGTAATTTCGTAAGAAGATGCAAAAAGAGGACAGATTTTAGTTTTCTGTATATCAGTTTCAGGTCCTAAGTTTGAAATAGTGACACATGGCACTTCCTAAAATTTTGCTCTACTAAACTAGCCTATAATCAGGTCATCGTGGGAGATTCGACATAATGTTTCCTTACAAAATCCAATATTGATCTGACTTTCGGGGTTCGAAAGAGGATTCAAAGGGCTAATATAGGATGAAATTTCAGAACTTGGAGATCTGAAATTACAGAGTTACAATTGTTTCAAGATTGAGCTCCTAAAATCAAGAAAAAACGAGATGAGGAAGTTTGATGGCAAGGATCCGGTAAAATGGATACTACAGATGGAGAAATATTTTGATCTAAATGGCGTGCCACTGTTACAAAAGGTATGTGTTTCATCTAATTATTTAGAATCGGATCAATTTTATGGTTTAAAGGGCTTTTTTCTCATAAACCACTTGTTACATGGTCAATTTTCACAGAGGAAATAATGCACATTATGACGATACGAAGAGAAACACCTTCTTTAGCCTATTGATAAATCTCAAACATAAGTTTTCAATGGAAGAGAACATTGAGGACTTTAAAAAATTGAATATAAGGGAGAATTTTATTCCAGTGAAGCAGAGGATTGATGTCTCCATAGGGACTTTAAAGGATAACATTCAACATGAGGTTCGTCATTAGGAACCTGATTCATTGGAGAGGGCAAGAAAAATGAAAAGAAAAATTATGGAAACAAGGAAGTCTACCCCTCACAACTATAAAGATGGAAGTATTGTTTCTCCTATCCTTCCAAAACCTACAAGGTTGACACCACAAAAATTGGAAGAAAAAGAGCAAAAGGGCTTTGTTACAATTGTGATAAGAAATATACTAAAGATCATAAGTGTGCTGAGAAGAAATTATTTTACATACATTATGAAGAAGATGAAGAAAATGATCAAGAAACATCAAAAGAAGAGTATATACACCAAGAACCAACCCCAGATAAATAAGAAATGAATTCGACCATATCTTGTAAAGCATTGTCAAGAATTACCACTCCTCAAACTCTCAAGATAGAAGGACACATCAAGAAGAAAAAGGTTCAAGAAGTGAAATATCACATTGATAAAGAAGAAATGAATCTGACCATATCTTGTAATGCATTGGCCAGAATTACCACTCCTCAAACTATCAAGATAGAAGCACATATCAAGAAGAAAAATGTTCAAGAAGTTAAAGATCACATCGAGCATCAAGAAATGAATCCTACCATATCTTGTAATGCATTCGAAGAAATTACCACTCCTCAAACTCTCAAGATAGAAGGACATATCAAGAAGAAAAATATTCAAGCAGTGAAATATCACATCGAGCATCAACAACAAGTTCTCCAACTTTTAAGATAACACCACATTTGGTGCAGAATCGATGAAAACAATAGAACGATCACACATAAAAGTGCAGAAGTTTTGATGTAGGCAATTGGGTATTTTTACAACTACATCTCAAGTAAGCAATTTATGATAAGGAAATGTTGGAAATATTACATGCACTTAAGAAATGGTGACCTTACCTAATGGGAAGAAACTTCAAGGTAGAAATGGATCGTGATAGTCTTAAATACTTTTTAGAACAAAGATTATCTTTAGAAGAACAGAAAAAATGGGTCACGAATATGTTGGGTTATGACTTTGAAATAATCTACAAAAAAGGGAAGCAAAATGTTGTTGGAGATGCACTCTCATGAAAGGATGAGGATGTGGAAACATTGTTTTGTGCTATTTCTATTATCCAACCAGATTGGATACACAAAGCAAGGGATGAATGGAAAAAGGACGAAGAAGTGTGGACACTCATTCAAAAGTTACAGAAGATCCCAGTTCAAACAATATTTCCAGAACTTTACGAGGAAGGAAAAATCATATTGGAACTTGAATCATTCACAGAAACAAGAACTTGATAGCTACGAAATCGATCAATTGCAGAGTATCTTATCAAGTGGAAGAACTTACCCGCTGAAGATTCTACGTGGGAGGACAAGAATTTTGTACATGAGCGTCAAGAACTACTCAAGCATTGAGGACAACACTTTTTGAAGGAGAGGGCCATGTTAGGTCCCTATACTACTAGTGTAACCCCTTATTGTTATTAGTAAAACCCCCTTATTATATTGTTGTCCCCATGTAGTCCCCATATTATTATTATTGTGCCCCATAGAATCCCACTATTGTTATTATTTTTCCCTTACATTATTATTGATATGTCAGCTCTGATTATGTTATGACCCCTTAGACTCCTATATATAGAAAGGAGGTCTTGTCATTTGTGTGATCTGAGAATTGTTCATTTGTGTAATGTAAAGGAGGTTTCCCCCTCGAAGAGGCAAATTTCTAAGGTTTTCATCTATATTTTCTATATTTTTGTGAGCGGGTTTCATAACAGAAATGATGGAAATAATCTACTTGGCTTGATCAGGGAAAATGGAAGAAGGATATGCAGGATTCTTCTTAGGCAATTGGGCATTCTCTGGCAAGAAAATCTCAATATTTCTTGCTCTGGTTACAATGTCCAGCGTCTAATAAAGCTGGGTGAGGGCTTCTAGAGAGAAAGGGGTAGCATTTTCCAAAGTAGAGGCCAAAATCGTTTGGTCAATGGATTTGGGTGTAATGGTGAAAATAATGTCACCAGTAGGGGAAATTATTGCTCTTTGTGCAGGGACATAGCATCCTTGACATCTTCTAGTGAATTTTGGGGCTTGGAATGTCAAGGGAAAAATATAATGGGGGAGATTTGACTCCCAGAGTCCTATCTCATCAGTCTTATCTATGTGTTTACCCTCTAACCAACAATATAGCTCCAAAAAATCATAGTCACATAGAGTTTCACTTATACTGCAATCCATGTTTGCTAATGGTATATGATCTATATCTATGGAAGTGGGAATTAACGGGTTAATGGCTTTTTCTTGGTTCTTGGTATTAGGAGCCATGACTGTAAAAGATTTTAGAACAATATGAATATATAGAGGAGGGCTTACCGAGCCCAGAAACTAAAATAATCTGTCAGGCAAAACGGGAAAAGGAATGTCAGTCAATGTCACAGTTTGGCAGCAGGAATATCTTGATGGAGATCCTTGTCAGAAACTTTGAACATTAGAAGCAATTAGGAGTGAAAAAGGGGAAGAATGAGATGTTGAGAGGGATTTTTAAACACTATGATAGAGTCCCATTGGAAATGGCGTGGGACCGTTATTGAACGATTACTTGAGAAAATGAAATAAATGGTGAATGGGTATTAATTCAAGAAAGCATTTAATTGGCCAAACGATCTTAACAAGTGGCAAACGGTGAGTGGTGGAGGAAACCTGGTGGGGTGCAGTAGAAATAAAAAAGGGATAGGCGGTTTTCGAAGGGGGTGATGGGCAGTAAGTGGTATCGGTCAGTGGGGTGTGAAATGATCGCAACATGCCACGTAAGGGGTAGGGCCTAGTGGGAGAAACCACCTTCCGAACCTCCCCGACAGTAAAGGGAGAATGCAAGGGGGGGGAGGGGGGAAGAACAAGGGCCATAGATGGAGTGGGGGATTGGATCCTGAGGTGCTCAATGCGACTTCACTTTAATCACAAGCGACATGCATATTTGTCCTTAGGCACTTTTTAAGATTAGCTATCTGGACTTAGGATAAGGACGACTAATGAAAAGTGTGAAATTGTTTACCTATAGGCGCACTTTGAGTTTCGCAAATTAGCATAAGGGATATATAGTGAACATATGGAAATACATTAGCTATAGTTGGTGTATTTGCCTCTTTAGCTATATTCTCAGACTTAGAATAAAGTTTACATATGCAAATTATTCACCCAATCACCTAATTTACCTACCCTTATCTAGACTAACATTTTTATTTCTGTCTCCAAGGTGCACTTAGACTAGCAAACCCATTTTTATTTTGTTTTATGCATAATGAAAAAATATTTAACCTCTCGTATTTCTCCTATTGACCCAAATTAAATAGTTGGATAAATGTCATTTTCTACCTAACCAATGATTTACCCATATTAAATTGTTGGATAAACCTTTACTCTCTATCAAATTTACATAAATTTAAAGAAGTTTAATCATGATTAAACTAAAACTAGTGATTGTGGCATTTTGAACAAGTTGCACGCAACTTTATTTTACAAAAATGAAGCAAAATATATGTATGAGTAGTAGAATTTATACTTGCAACACTTTCAGTATTATTCCTTTTTTATTTTCTTCTTTTGGTGGGGGTTCAATTTTTTTTTTTTTTTTTCATTTATTTTTCTTCTTTATACCCTCTTTTCATTTTTTATTCTATTTGGAAATCATTGGAAAATTGACAAGTATTTACAAAATTGGATTCGTGAGATATAACACTCAATTACCTTGAGATCATATAAATTATAGGACCCTAACAACATACAAATACACAATGTACATTACAACACATACATCCAAACATGGTGTATGACACCACACAATACATGCACCTACATCCGACGTACAACACAACACATACACCTACACTTGGTGTACAACATGTTGGCTTAGTAGGTAATCACCTAGGTTTAGAGTTAATTGTGCTAAACAAATCCCTACACTACTAGCCCTTTCGACATCAAACCGCGTAATGCAGGATGAAGTCTCACTTGAAGTAGTATGGGGGGGGATGCTGAAACCAAGTTTACGCATCCAAAGATCAATGTGATGTCTTTTATTGCCCTAGATCTACCTTCACATAGATCTATAAGCCCCTAGGGCTCGGTACTACAATTCCTTTAAGCGACCTCCAGACCTTCATGAAGGTCTACTATAGGTTTCTATAGACCCTTAACAATTAATCATCTACTTATGTGCACCATAAAATAACCCTAGATCTGAGCTCACACAGATCTACTTAAATAAATTTTAATAAACATAATGAAATGTATTATAATCTTCGTGAAAGTATTTAACATGCATTGTGTACAGTTATCAAGATGTATCCCATAGAGTCACACATCAATAGATAAATATTTCATAAAGGCCTTATTAACTCACAACATATATCGTAATCATAATTAAACGAAAGTAAATAGATAAACATAGGAGTTCTTAAAAAAATTTCTTTATTGATCTTCAATATAGGGTTACAAACTCAAAACTACCCTATGCACACAGCTGCAGGGGTCCATGCACTCAGCTGTAGACACTACTCTAGGCCTCTGTGCACTTAGCTGTAGAGCCTTTCCCTTCTCTACGACTCACTTCTCTACACTATCTTATATTGACCCATTACATCCATCATCATCTGATTATTGCCTTAGAATTCCTAAGACACACCTATTTATACAATCCCATGGTCGCAGACCAAGGGTGGAACTCAAGGCTGACTCATCTTTACATAGACAAGGGGCTAAAACCCCTTTTACTCCTAATTACCTACGTGCTCTGTATCTATAAATTGTGGAGACTTTACAACGTCTTACCAAAATTTACATCAAAACATGGGTTTTTAACCCCAAAACAGGCCGAGGGGACCCCATCCCAATAGGTCCCCAACACAGATCGTGACTTGCCCTTGAGTCACTCAGCTGGCATTGTGATCTTGCTGCAAAGATCCCCCAGCTCCACCTTCATGACTGTAACCTCAACAACACTATGTGTAGCTTCTTGTTTGACCTCTTCTACTAGCTGCTCTGTAGTTGGTCCTTCTGCAACCATATTTATCGTTTGTTGTGTTTGTTGCAATCATGTTAGCTTCTCCTGAATGTTGGTGGTTTTCGTAAGCTTCTCCTAACCAAGGTCCCAACCTAGCCTTAAGCATTACTTCCTTCTTCTAGGTTGCTTCTACCTATGCGAGAAGATGCTCCCCCTCCTACGACTTGGTGAGGTGTTGCACTAGAGAAATTGAGTGCAACATCACCCTAACCTCAACATATTGCTTCTGGAGCTCGAAAACCTCTATATTCAGAATTTGTAGGTTTTGGTATTCCTGCAGAGTCATTACCAACTCCATCGCTTGCTCAAATAAGGCCGAGCAGTCATTGACTCTGTGCTTTCATTATTTCCTTTTCCTTCAAGTTCTGCATTTTCTCGACGAGCATCTATTCATTATTCACCCTATATTCACTAATAAAATTGAAAGCATGTTTCTCTCAAGCTCTCAATTCCTTCGTCAGCCTTGTTTGCATTGTATGAAGAAGCTCATTAGGGAGCGTTGTAATGTTCAACCCGATGTTCTTAAGAGTATTTAATATTACATGGTCATCAACCAACTCTACGTGTAGGGACCCTTCTGGTAAAGCAACTGTGCGAAGGTCCAAGGTCCTTACCAATTCTATAGCCTGACTCGTCCCTAGTGCCAATCTCACTTGTGTTGTGTTCGCTTGACTTGCACCGACCTGTATCCTGTTATCTTGGATCTACAGAGCACGTAGATCCTTCTGGACACTCCCCAACATCTGCATATACTAATGCTTGAACTATTGCAACACTTCAGTGGTAGTGTCCCGTATTTTTTCATTGATCTCGTCGAGATTGCCCTCTGTTAATACCATGGCGTCACCCTGCGACTTATCTTATTTTTTCCTTTTGCGGGGACCTTCCCGCTGCTCCTATCCACACTTCTTTAGTTGAAATGGGGTGCTATGCCCCTCATCTCCTCCACTGCCCTATTTGGATTGTTTTTCCTCCTTGGTCGAGGGTGAAGGGGATTTACCACTTCATTTTGATTTGCGTTGCTCTTGCTCAGCTTGCTCCTTAGCAGCACACTCCTTCTCCATCCTAGCCTTTTCTGTGGCTTCCCTTTTTCATTGTGCAGCCAAATTTTATGCAGCATGCTTGGTTGCATCCTTCCTTTTCTTTTCTACTGAGATTCCAATGCCCTTACTAGTTTTGACATCCAAGTCTGAGGGGCATGCCATTTTGCTGGCCATCGCTTGATTACCCCCTGTATGTCATGATCTGTGACCAAGTATGGTAGATCATACCATTTCTGTTGTGGATCCTTTCGGGCCTAAAGGTAAACACGGTGGAAGTCAGCCTTGAACATGGCATAAGTTGACAACTACTCATACAAGTTCAAGGAGAACATTGGGTGTTATTTGATGGCAATGTGGAGGCTTGATTCCATCAAACCCATAATATTTTTGTTTCTATGACCTATGTGGGGTCCTTTGTGGCTGATAGGGAGGCAAACATCATGGCCTCAGGCAATCCTCCTTTCAATGGAGGAAAATGGCTGTCCTCTGACATCTCCCACTGTGACAAAAATAGTGGAGATAAGAAACCAAGCATAATGGAATGGCTTGGTCTCATCCTGGACCTCATGGAAATTCACGAGGAATTCACTAAACAGGTACCTTGACCAATTAAATTGCACACCCTTCGTGCATTGTGCAACTAGAGAAACCACGGGTGTCAGAACTTCGTCTGTATGACACTTCCTCATTACCAAGATTCATGTGGAAGTGATTGAGTATTCACACGACTTTTTCACAAGGGATAATTCCTTCTTCATCTTGTCCGCAAAATCATTTTTTCTCCTACCTTTTCACCAAACTCCTTGACCAAATTCAAACCCTCATGTGGTAGGTGCATGATCCTATGGATGATAATTTCGGTGATGTGTATAGGCCCTCCTAGCCATAAGCACCCATCGTGCACAAGAGTAAGTAATTGACGCACACAGGTTGTGTTGACAGTAGTGCAGTGATAGTGGGGCACCCACAACATGTTCAACAACCTAAATTCTCCACTCTGTAGATCCATTCCACCATCTCTAACTTAGCGACACCTGAGTCTGGTTAGTATATGGAATTCATATAGTTGGCTCTTGCTAGGTGAGGGAACCGCTCATGGTCTGCTAGGTCCCAGTATTCCATTTTTAGCAGGGGGATCCATGTAGGGCGTAGACCTTCGAAGGGAACCTGCTTCGACAACAGGGGTGCAGAGATGAAAAATTTATCTGAGTCTGGGTCCTTGGTGACCTTTGCCTTCCCCTTCCGCAGAGGGATATAGTTAGGAAACTTTGAAATGGGCTCAATTCCCTCGGTGTCTATGTCCTTAGTGCCCTATCCTTCCTCAGCCTCCAAATCAACAACCTTCTCACATTTCTTGTCTTTCTTCTTCTTTTGAGCTGCAGAATGTTTCCTGGGCGATTCAAAAACTGACACTGACTTCTTCTGTTTATCCTTCTTCAGTTTCTGGGTTTCTCTAACAGGGGTAGGCTTTGGCCTAGGTGACCTTTTCATCGTAGGCACAGGAGCCAAAGCTTCTAGACTCACTACCTCTGGAGAAACTCCTTCATATGCAACATCTCCTGCAGTGCTCACAGTCTCAGTAGGGCTTGGTCCTAACATGGTTTCAAGGATGAATTTCTGATTCAACTCTGGTAAATTGCAAAATGTAGGGCTCGCGAACAAATCCTCAAAAAATGAGTAGTTCATAGGCAATAGATAGCACAACTCAAAAATCATAAGGAATCAAATATATCTATGTTGGAACAACACACATAATTTATAGGGGTTTTTGAATTCAAATCCAACTGTTCCCCCCAAAATTCAATCATTAATGTTGTTTTGGTAGCAGATCTTCAAATATTTTGGCCTTAAATGCCACCAACCTTCTCCTCTTAACTATCTTCTAGTTGTCAAATCATGAACAGTGACTCCAACGGTCACTTTCCTACTGTGCTACATGGTACGTCCCTCCATAGTAGAACTTCTTATACTGCAACTTCATCCTTTTCCGCGTAGTCCGCCTACTGCTTAGTCCTCCAATCCTGGCAGTGTAGTTTATAGTCATGTACTCCCTTACAACTGCTTGGAGCACTAAGACTATCCTTCCATCATATAGTCATTGAGCCGGATACCCTGTATATGGCATCAATTAGCTTCCATTCACCCTTCTCGGAAAAGGTTTTCCATTCAGATTTGCAAGAGGAACTTCACCTCTATTTGTAATTTCTTTGATAATATATGGGCCTAGCCAATGCATTTGAAATTTCCTTGGAAAGTTAGTGAAATTAATATCATATAACAATACCAAATCATTTACCTTCAATGTGCATAGCTTATGTGTCGATTGTGCCATGATTTTTCACGTTCCTTCTATACTTGTTGAAGGAATCTAACTAAACATCTGCCTTTTTCAAACTCTGTTAGTTGTGCCATTCTTCCAAGGCTTCACGATCAACCATACCTATAAAGCTACTATGCATAGACTAGGCATGATATATTCCATAGGCATCACAAATTCTACACCATAGACCAATCTAAAAGGTGTCTGTCATGTCAGCTTTTTACAAGTAGTCCTGTATGCCCATAGTACTATAGGTACGCGCAGGTCCCCCTCAATTTGTTGCACGTTCCAAATCTTTGTTAGCACATTCTCCAAAATCTTATTAAAGGCCTCAATGGTTCCATTATCCTGAGGATGATACAGTGTGCTCTTCTGATGATAGACCTAGAACTCCTCAGTCAGTGCACTGATTGTCCCATTTAGGAAGTACATACCCCTATCACTAATCAACACTTTTGGGCAACCAAATCTGGTCAACACATACTCAAATTAAAATTTCGTTGTTCTAGCCCCTGTGCAATCCTTAACTGGTTATGCCTCTGCCCATCTAGTTAGATACTCCATCACCATGATGATATAGCGTGCACTAATCTGAAATCACTTATGAATGATCTCGACAAATTAATGTAGGAATTACAGACTCATGTGCTGGTGTGTGTGTCTATATTATCTTAGGCAATGGATCGATAAGATTGCAAAATAAACAGACACTGGAAAACAATAAGAGAAACACAACAAGCAAATGCAAAACACAACAATTTAATAAGGTGTTCACCCAATCCTCCTAGGCTACGTCTCTTGGTCTAGCTTTCAATGGTGGCCTTTTTTATTGTGTCTTTGAGCAGAGTTTTTACGATGAGGAGCTCAATTTTAGTCTCCTGCAATAGATGATGCTTAGTAGGGTGGTACTTTGATTCCCCAAGCCACTAGAGTACAAAAACTCTCCCTTACCAAGTCTCTACCTCAACTGTTCTTAATGGGATGAGTCCAACTTGGTACTCAATTCCCAATAGATATCCTCACAGGGATTGCTTGAACCTCTCAAGCCTTCTTAGTTTTGTCTACTCGATGCTACCTTAGCTCTGTAGGTCAGCTCGACTTCTCTATTCTCTACTTCTTGCTTCACTCTCTATTCTATCTCCTCTGTCTCCCTATTTGTTCATGGCTTAAAGCCAATCCATCCCTTGACTGTTCGCTTCCTCTTCCGGCCCTTCAGATCCCCTGCCTCTGTCCACTTGGAATTCCCTGCTTCTATGTCATCGCCACTATGTAATGTTTCACGGAGAGGTGGCCACTTGTCCCTTCATGAACTGAGCACTAGCTCTTCCTCGAACGGTCCGTTACTTCGGTTATTCTACAAAATGATTCATCCTCCATCTCAGCGGTCAAATTGGACTTCAAACCTTTATATGCCTTAGCTTATTCTTCGCCAAATCTGGTCTCCCATCGAGTGCAATCTCCATCATTTGATCTGAGGCCTCAGATCCTACGATCATCGCTTTTATCGCATGGATGACTTGCTCAACCATTAGTCTGTGGTGAGAGTGTTTTTCTCTCTCATCCGCTGGACATGCGTCATTCAATGTATGGAATCACTTGGTCCTTTGAAAAACCTACTTACCACCCAAAATGCCTCTGATATTCCACTAGTTTTGGAGCGTGGGACCCACCTGTCATTTTAATGCTTTTCCCACGGTGTCTTGGTTTCCCTTGTGACTGTGCGCTCAGGGCCTTTCCTTCTCGATGTGTTTAGTCCTGTGATGCGCATCAGAAACAACCTCTGTTTCTGGGTTTGAGCCTCCCAACTACCATTTTTACGTGATGCACAGTCCCCATGGGCCAACAGTTAGAGCGCTTTAACTGAAGGTCCTCGTTGCTCTGTGTTGGCTGCAAATTACCATTATTTAGAGGTTATTTCCTGATAGCTCATTATTTACAAGATTTTGAAGTCTGTCATAATTTGAAAGAGCCATAAAACTCTGATAATTTTCAAGGATCTAATTCGGATCATGGCCTTCCCACTAAGAAAGCTTTTGGACCACCAAAAGTTGGTTTTCAAGCATCGACTAAGTGAGGATACAACTCTCTCACCTGTCCAATCTCTATCCATTTTACACTGCTCGGCTTTGAACCCTTGAGTCCAATTTTTAGGTACTCATCATCTCCCTTGTGCGTCATTCTCACCTTCTTGTTTAGAATTGTGTCTTCCTGCAATTCATTAAGATATTTAGGTAGCAGGTCATCAATAGAAGGCAATTGAATCTGCTCTTCAGGATCCTCAATTAGTGAAGGTTCAAATAATCTCAAGCTATCTGCATTTACAACTGAGTAGATGTGCATGTAAGCTGGTAGATCAAGGCAAAAAGCATTCTCACCAATCTTCTCAAGTATCTTGAAAGGTTCATATCTGATAGGCTTTAGCTTTTTACCTTCCCCTTGCATCCTGTCCTTGCTAATATACAGCCAGACTTGATCACCAACTTGGAAACTATGCTCCATCCGATGCTTGTCGTGCCTTGCCTTGTATTTGGCCTCGTTCTTTTCTAGTTGTTCCTGTACTGCCTAGTGGATCTCTTGGATTTTTTCAATGAAACTAGTTTCCCTGTCCACATCGTTGTGTCCCTCAACTATTGTGTCCTTACCAAGGACAAAATCCAAGGGAGACCTTGGTGTGAAACCAAAACAATTCTCAAAAGGAGATATTTGTTTAGAAGAATGTTTAGCTCGGTTGTAAACGTGCTACACATAACACAAATGTTCATCCCAAAGCTTAGGATTATTATTGCAATATCCCCTAAGTATTTGGGTTATTGTCTTGTTGACTACTTCTTTCTGGCCATTGGTTTGTGGATGGAAAGTTGTGCTTTTCTTCATTTTGTTGTCCATTCGTTCCCACAAACTTGACCAAAACTTTCCCACAAATCGGGTGTCTCGATCAGATATAATGGAAGTGGGTAATCCAAAATGAACCCATACATGTTGAAAGAACAATTTTGCAGTTTCTTCGGTTGTAATATGTTTATTACAAGGTATCAAAATACACATTTTGCTAAATCTATCCACAACAACACACAGATAATCATGACCTTTCTTAGATTTAGGCAATCCTCCAACAAAATCCATGGAAACACTTTCCCAAGTATGAGAAAAGAACTGTGGAATGGAGTGTAAAGCCTAGTTTTCTATTTTGGCTTGCTTTTAAGACACACATTAGTACACCCTCTACATATCTAGAAACTGTTCTCATTCATTTTTGGCCAATAACCAAAATCTTTGCGAACTGTGCAACATATTTTACATACCCCAAAGTGACGCTGAATTAGAAGTGGTGTGCTTCTGAATATTCCTTTACTCTTTTAGTTTGTGGAATTGCATATCTTCCCCACAATGAGTATAGAGTCGGTCCTTAACATGTAACCAAGTTCTTACTACTCGTTGCCTTGACTTAAAGTTTGCATAGCATCTTTAAGTCTATATTTCTTGAGCATATTGTTCAATGTAGCTCTCATGTAACACAAAATTATGCTTAAGTATAGTAGATGCATTTATAATGTGTCTAGATAACATATCTGCAACTTTATTATGTATGCCCTTTTTATATCTAATGACTAAATGAAACTGTTGTAGGAAACCCATCCATCTACAGTGTCTTGATTGCTGCAACTTAGTTTGGGAGTGCATATATTGAAGTGGTTGATGATTAGTATGTATAACTATTTCTTTGCCCATTAAGTAATGTTTCCACTTTTTCACACTATGTACTAATGCATACAATTTTTTATCATATGTGGGATAGTTAACTACTGCAAAATTAAATGTCTTAGAATGATAACACATGGGTCTACCATGTTGTGTCAACACTGCTCCCATGGCATAGTCATTGGCATCAGTTTGGATCTCAAAGGGTCTTTGAAGATTAGGTAGCGCTGGTATTGGTACAGTACCAATCTTTTCTTTCAAGGTGTCGAAGGCTTTCTGCTGTTTGCCTCCCCACTGAAACACCTTGTTCAATCCTGTTAAAGCATATAAGGGAGCTGCAATTAAGGAAAAGTTAGAAATGAACTTTGTCCAATATTGTGTTGCTCCTAAGATGCTCCTAACTTTTGTAGCAGATTTGGGTTTAGGGCAGTTTACAATGATTGCCACCTTAGAGGGATCTATCTTCAATTCACCACCCCCTACTATATGTCCCAGATAATTCAAAGATGTTTTTCCAAACTCACATTTTGAGAGTCTAACATAAATTTTCTCTTTTCAAAACATCTAGTGTCTGTTTAACATGATTTAAATGTTCTTCCCATGTTTTTCTAAATATCAGAATGTCATCCAAATATACAATAAAAAAATCATCAAGAAAATGTCTAAGTACATCATTCATTTTTCTCATGAAAGTAGCAGGAGCATTAGTTAAGCCAAAAGGCATAACTAGCCACTCATACAATCCCTACTTTGTTTTGAAAGCAGTCTTCCATGCATCTTGTTCTGTAACTCTAACTTGGTGATATCCACTATGAAAGTCTAACTTGGAAAAATAAACAACTTCTTTCAATTGATCCAATAGATCATCTATGCGAGGAAGGGGATAACGATTTTTTATTTTTATCTTATTCAGTGCTTGGTAATCAATGCACATTCTCCATGAGCCATCTTTCTTTCTCACCGAAACGATTGGATATCCACATGGTGATGTGATAGGTTTAATGAACCCTTTCTCGAGCAACTCCTGCACCTGCTTCTTGATTTCTGCATTCTCTAAAGCAGACAACCTGTACATCCTAATGTTAGGCAATGGAGTATCTTGCTGCAAATTAATTTCATGCACTATTTCCTTTTTGGGTGGCAGTTCTTGAGACAAGATATCATACTCTGAAACAACTTTTTCTAAATTGGCTTGCTGTTTAGCATCATAGCCCTCAAATACATTGGTTTTATTATGTTTCTTTTCCTTTTCAACCATCAGTAAAATTTTTTTGCATGAATTTATCATTCATTTCATCTTCCCTGAGTTTATAAGAGTATAATTATTCTTGAGCTTATGAGCTCTTACAAAGTATTCGATTCCATCTTTAACAAGTAGATACTTGTTCTCATTTCTTATAAAAATAGCTTTTCTATCATACAAGTAAGGGACTTCCTAAAAACAATTCGGGACATACTATCCAAAGGAATTATGTCTAACTCAACCTCATCTACAAATGCTGACCCAAAATAAAACTTGAGTTTGCATTGTCTAGACACTTGTAGTTATGCTTTATCATTTAACCATGCTAATGGGTATGGCTTATTGTGAGGTGTAGTTAGTAATCCCAACTTCTTTACAATTGCTTCAAAAATTAAATTTACTTGTGAGCCAATATCAAACAAAGTATCAATAGTTTGATGTTTGGAAATAACTTGAATATGGAAAAGCTCATATCCTTTTCTCTCATTTTCTTCATCAATAGTAGATTGTACAGAATTACAAGTAGATGCTTCAGAATTCTTACCTTTTATACCTGTGGCTGCAATGGTTGTTTCATCTCCTAAATCTGACCCCAAATCTTTCTGAATAGATGCAGCAGTCTTCTTCTTCTTACCCTCGAACTTCTTAGGTCTCAGCTCCGGATGCAGAATCCAACAATGCTCATCATCATGCCCATCCTTCTTACAGTGAGTGCATGAAGACTTGCTTTTCTGTGTAGTGTTGGCCTTCCTTGCTTTCCATTTCTATTTTCTTTTCTCCTTATTCTTGCTTGCAGTGGGTTGTGATGATCCCCCAAATTCCAAGTTTCCATTCTTTCCTCTAGCTTCTAGATGCGTACCTTGAATAGATACCTCATCTATACTAGTGGGATTAAACATGAGGATAGTGTGCCTCATGTAGCTGTGTAGATCACCGATGTACTTCAACAAAGTCTCAGGTGAGTCTAATGAGATTCCTAGAATCAATGCTCTCTTCCAAAATTCCTATGTGTAACCTTATACACTTTTCCCTTTCAGTTGTCGAAGAGTTTTCCAGATCATCATGGCTTGTTGGATGTAGGCTAGTGGACATAACTTCTTTTTGATTGCAGAAAACAATTCACTCCAAACAGAAATAGTCTTACCATGTCTCTTCATGTCAACTTGGGTCTTTCCTTCCCACCAAACCAAGGTAGTGCCTCCAAGGTGTAGGTTGGCCAGTTGAATCTTGCTCTTGTTTGAATTAATACTCTGCACTCTGCAATAAACATCAATTTGTCTAATCCAATTGTCTAGCTTTTCTACATTCAACTCTCCATCATATATTGGTAAATCAAATTTAACATCTAGTTTAATCAAAGATGTATTCTTTTTATGTTCAGGGCTATTAGGAGGTGTGAAAAAGCTTTCTTCTTTCCCTTTTCCTTTTGAGTGGTCATGGAGGAGAGACTCTTCTTCTCCTTTATCTTGTTTGGAGCCTAATGAATCTTCATCTTTATGTTTTCTAAAGTCCTTATACATTTCCTCTACCATAGACCTTATGGTCAGGAAACTATCTATAAATTGAGGGTCTAGCCCCACAAAACCTTCCTCTGACATTGTCTTCTAAGGATAGACTCTTCCAATTTCAAGATTAGTTTTGACCAACTCTCCTTCTCCTAATTTGAGCTTTGATCTAGTTAACATTCAACAGCTAAATCCAACACAAGCTTGTCTAACCTTAACAACCTATAGCTCTGATACCACTTGATCTAAAATCATTTATGAATGATCTTAGTAAATTATTGTAGGTATTACAGACTCATATGCTGGCGTGTGTGTCTATATTATCTTAGGCGATGGATCAATAAGATTGCAAGATAAACAGACACTGGAAAACAATAAGAGAAACACACCAAGCAAATGTAAAACACAACAATTTAATAAGGAGTTCACCCAATCCTCTTGGGCTATATCTCCTAGTCTAGCTTTCAGTGGTGGCCTTTTTTATTGTGTCTTTGAGCAGAGATTCTACAATGAGGAGCTTAATTTGAGTCTCCTGCAATAGATGATGCTTAGTAGGGTGGTACTTGGATTCCCTAAGCCACTACAGTACAGAGACTCCCCCTTACCAAGTCTTGACCTCAACTAGTCTTAATGGGATGAGTCCAATTTGGTACTCAGTTCCTGATAGACATCCTCATAGGGATTGCTTGAACCTCTGAAGCCTTCTCTATTTTTTCTGCTTGATGCTACCTTAGCTTTGCAGGTTAGCTCAACTTCTCTATTCTCTGCTGCTTGCTTCACTCTCTATTCTGTCTCCTCTATCTCCCTGTCTGTTTGTCGCTTAAAGACAATCCGTCCCTTGACGTTCGCTTCCTCTTCTAGCCCTTCGGATTGCATGCCTCTGTTTGCTTGGAATTCCCTGCTTCTCTGTCACTACCACTGTGTAATGTTTCACAGAGAGGTGGCCACTTGTCCCTTCACGAACTGAGTGCCAACTCTTCCTCAAATGGTTTGTTACTTCGGTTATTCCGTGAAATGATTCATCCACCATCTTAGCAGTCAAATCAGACTTCAAACCTTTATATGGCTCAACTTATTCTTCTACCAAATCCAGTCTCCCATCAAGTGCAATCTTTGCCATTTGATCTGGGGCCACTAGATCCTATGGTCATCGCTTTTATTGCATGGGTGACTTGCTTGACTGTTAGCCCGCGATGAGAGCAATTTTCTCTCCCATCTGCCAGACACACATCATTCAATGTATGGAATCGCTTGGTCCTCTGACAAAGCCGCTTACTGCCCAAATTCCTTCGATATTCCATCAGTTTTGGAGCATGAGACCTACCTGTTGTTTTAACGCTTTTTCGACGGTTTCTTGGTTTCCCTTATGACCGTGCACTCAGGGCCTTTCCTTCTCGAGGGGTTTTGTCCTGCGATGTGCGATTAGCGCTAATCGCACATCAGAAACAACCTCCATTTCTGGGTTTGAGCCTCCCAACTGCCATTTTTGCACCATGCACACTCCCCATGGGCCAACTATCAACGCGCTTTGACCGAAGGTCCTCGTTGCTCCGTGCTTTCTGAAAATTACCATTTTTCAGAGGTTATTTCTTGATAGCTCATTGTTTACAATATTTTGAAGTCTGTCATAATTTGAAACAGTCATAGAACTCTGATAATTTCCAAGGTTCCAATTCAGATCACACACCTATCTTCTTTCTTGGGGGATGAGTTGGCCCAACGAAATCAATTGCCCAATTTTCAAATGGCTACAATGATACTTGAGGATTTAGTGGGAACTCATCCCTCCACAATGGTCTGCCCACTCATTGACATGCATCGCATGTTCTATAATATAATTCATAATCTTTATGTACCATAGGTCACCGTAAACCTGTGCGCAAAATATTCTATGTTGTCACCTTTCCTGCATAATGTCCTCCCGTAGCCCCTCCATGAGCTTCAACAAGGATGTTATTCCACTCAAATTATGGCACATATCATCGCAATATCTTGCCTACACCCATATTATATAAATGTCCTGCAATCACTGAGAAATCCACCGCACATACTATTAGTTCCTTCTTTTGTTGACTTGTATACCCTTCTAGTGTCATCCTTGTAGTCAAAAAGTGAATAATATCTACAAAGTAGTTATCTGCTACATGCACCATGAAGAGCTACGCATCGAGAAACCCTTCCTCCAAATTAGTAGGCTCCTATCCTATCTCAATCTATGATAGATGGTCAAGTCCTGCATTAAACCTTCTTAGCTTCACAATCACCTCAAAGTCATACTCCTGGAATAGTAGCAACCATTAGTAGATCTTCCCCCCCCAACACAGGCTTATTGAGCAGGTATTTCAAGGCATAATGATCTATTCACCTCTTGAAGTGTCTGCCCAACAGATAGTGTCTGAACTTCTGCAACACATATAACATGGCCAACCCTTTGCACTATGTCGTTGAGTAATTATTATTGGCCTTTGATAATTTCCTACTTGTGAAGGCTATAGGGTGGTCCATCTTTCCTTCTCCATCTCGTGTTAGCACTACTTCCAACACAATGCAAGAGGCATCGACATGTATGCAGAATTCCTTCTTCCAATCTAGGAAGACCAAAATTAGTGCAGTGACCATCTTCTCTTTTAATACATCCAAACTGCGCTAACGTTCTCGAGCCCAATAGAATGTAGCATCATTCCTCAGTAGTTTCTCCATGGGCATAGTAGTCTAATTCTAAGCCTTGATGAAATTTTTGTAATATCATGTATGTCCGAGCATTGCACGTAGTTGTTTGACACTTCTTGGGGCCTCTAAATTCACTATCACCACGATCTTGGCGGGGTCCACCATCAGCCCTTGCTTGCACACCTCATGACCCAACAATATCCTGAAGGGGACACAAAATAAACACTTCTTCAGATTCAACACAATCTGGTATCTGTGCCACGTATCCAGCATGAAGCGCAAACTTGCTACATGGTACTTCACTAAACCAAGCACCGTCTAGTAATCAAAATATACCTACAAGAACTTATGAATGCTTCTATAAGTACATGAGAGAATATCACGAGTGCATTCTTGAGTCCAAATAGAATTACAGTATACTGGAAACAACCTCATTCTGTCATGAAGGTTGTTTTTCTCCTATCCTCTAGCGTGATCTTGATATGATGGTATCCCAAAAACCCATCAGTGAATGAGTAGACCTCCTTCCCTCCAACATTGTCTAATTCCTCATCAGTAAACAGTGTCAGAAAAGGATCATGGATGCAATCATAATTAAGCTTCCTTAGATCTACGAAAATACTTATTTCTCCCTTCTGTTTTTTCTCTTGAACCACCATCGGGTTGATCCAAATAGATTATTCCATTGGTTTGATGATGCCTACTTCTAGCATCTTATCCAACTCAAAGCAAACATTTTCCTTGTATTTGGGATTAAGGTGATACGACATATGCTTAATTGGCTTCGCATCCGATTTCAAAGTGATTTTCATCACACCTAGGTCACCTAAGATGCCCTTCAGGTATAAAAACTTTGTAGGAAAAGGATCCTGGTACTTATGAAGTAACTCAACAACTTTATCCACTATGGCATCATCCCATAATCCCCAATCTTCAAAAATTTTGGTTCTTCTTTAGTACCAATGTTTAATTTCTTAGTTTTCAATGGCGCAGTGATGTCCATGTCTTCTATTTGTGGACCTTCAACTTCGTGATGGCCTTCTGCTTCTTGAATATTAATATTTATTAGATCTTCATTCTCCCCCTCAGTAGTCACATTATACCATTCTAGCACATGGTGCAACTTGGTGCCCCAATCTGGTTGAATCCATTCCAAAGGTGTTAGGTTGTGTTATATTCTTTCCACAACTAACCTATGTAGTGAACTAGGGGTTTGGGGGGGTCGCCCCCCTCTATGAGGTCCAGGGCAGTGCCCCAGGAAAAAAGAAATTGGACCCTATATTAGGTTGGGCGAACCTACCTATGGTATTCGGTCCATGGTATTGGATGCTTCGGCATGTATAAATATGTATTATAAAATTGAAAGGAAGATAATGAAAAATCAAGCTGGTAGTCCTGGTGTTGGGATCCAAGGGAAAATCTCTGTGTATATGTGTCTTCTGTGTTATGCTCTCACAATGTTTATTTTATGTGTTTCAGAATTCATATGTTGGTAATTTTTGAACGAGGTTAAAACCTACACTTAGTATCAGAGCCAAGTTTCGATCCTGGGACCTGTGGTAGACCCTATTCAGTGGGAGATCTGCAAGATCAATTGTGGTGGTGAAAGAAGATGGCGAGCAGTGGCAAGATAAATATCAAGAAATTTAATGGTCAAAGTTTTGAGTTGTGGAAACTCAAAATGGAGGATCTATTGGTGGATAAAGATGAGTGGATCGCGGTAGCTCTGGGTACTAAACCAACGGGAGTGTCCGATGAAGAATGGAAGAAGTTGGATCATAAGACAAAGAGCACAATACGATTGCATGTCTCAGATTCTGTATTGTTGAATGTATTAGGGGAAGCTATAACAATGGCTTTGTGGGACAAGTTAGGGAATTTGTACCAATCTAAGTCTCTGGTGAATAAACTGTTCCTGCAGAAAACGCCGTTTAACCCGAGGAAGAAAGATGGAGACTCAGTGACAGAGCATCTAAACGTATTTAATACTGTGGTAAGTCAGTTAGCATCTGTTGATATTGAAATTTCAGATGAAGATAAGTGCATCATATTGTTGTGTTCTCTACTAGATTCTTGGGATAGTTTGGTTACTGCAATAGGTAGCGATGCAACTGCCTTGCATTTTGATGAAATAGTCTCATCCTTGCTAACGGAGGAGATGAGATGGAAAAATATGGAGAGCCAAAATGATGATGCCTTGTTTGTACGAGGATGGTCCCAAAACAGAAACAAAAATAAGTCATCGAGTGAGAGATCTAAATCTAGAGGGAGATCTAAATCTCCAGGAAAACCTGTAAAGGTGGTGTGCTGGAAATGCGGAAAGGAAGGGCACTAGAAAAGGGACTGTAAATCTAAAGCTCTTGATAAAGGAAAGTGATCTGGATCTTGGGAGGAGGCCCCCAAGATCTAAAAGATTGAAATGGATCTTGGGGTAGAGACCCCCAAGATCTAAAAAATTGAAATTGCCAGAAGAAAAATAGGAGAATGCCCAATGAACATAACTACAAAGAAACTTTTTATGAAAACCCACTAATTTGGATTTAAACAGGAATGCAACAAAATACAAAGATAACCATAAAGACAGATATGTAGCGGAAATAATACTTCATTTCATTACTGGAAAATACTGAAATATGCTTACAAACAGAAGTGGAAATAAACCAGCTAGGGCGATGGTAGCTTATCTCTGAGAAGAGATGTGGCAGCTACATGCTGCTAAACTGTAAAGGCTACATTGTGGCAGACAATCTGTCATTTTACAAAATGTGACTTGTTACTTATAGTATTTTTCAATTATAATACCACGGGTCAATTCCATGGGTGAATGAATACCATGGGTGAATTTTACAATACCACAGGCAGATGCCATTTACAATACCATGGGTAAATTCCATGGTTCGATGAATAATATGGGTGGATGAGTACCATGGGTTGATGCCATTTTCCATTCGGATCATTCCTCCCTCCTTAAGAAGCAATGGTCCCCATTACGTAAAGTTCCCTCCTGCAAAGCCTTTGTTGAATATGGAGAGCCACTGAAGATAAAGGTTTTATGTGGTTAACCAAAAAACCTGATAAACGAAGATCCGAGGATAGAGATACCTTGTAATGCTTGTGACCAACTGTGATTCTGATAGTGTGCGGCCTAGCAAATGGACTTCGATGACAAGGATTTTATACGGTTGACCCATAACCGTGATGTTGATTTCTGATGAAGTATCAGGTGGCTACATAGCTTGGGGTGGGAGGGCACGTCTCCAAATAACCAAAGCCAAATGTTGCTATGCTGAAACTGATGAATGTGAAGCAGGTGCCTACAAAGTGGGGTGGGAGGGCACGTCTCCAATGGGAACCCACTCCAAATGTTGCTCCAGAATTAAAATGGGCATAACTCAGTCAATATAGCTCAAAATATTTATTATAACCTATTTTTAGAAGCAGAAGGACCATTTTGCATCTTCCCACGACTTGGAAATCCCTATCTAGACACTCTAAAATCTCATATTCACGTTGCAACAGTTCCGCCGTCACAAAAATTATGATAAAATAGCTGATTTTAAATCAACGATATCTCCCACATTCGAACTCCGATTCAACCCATTTGTTTTTGAAATTGGGTTATTTTTTGAGAGGAATCCAGATATGGTATTTGTTTTTGTAAATTTTGTACCAAATGTTTCAAATCTGATCTGCAAAGTCGCCGCCCAAAACAAAATTCCTGCAAAAAATGAGAAAAGAAAAATTCTTCCTGCTTGGCCCAAGAAAGTGCTCTGTGGAGGTTGTAGCACATGCCTGAAGTTTGTTGAATATTTCTGCAAAATTTGAAACTGAAATATGCATCAAACCCTCATTCCCATGGAATCATAACCTGCTCTGATACCACTGATCCGGATCTTGGGAGGAGGCCCCCAAGATCTAAAA
>APFE030364229.1:125442-157798 GCA_000404065.3 Pinus taeda | reverse complement strand
CCGGTGTCAAATCAGGGGATCCAAGCGCCCATCTCGGGATGTGGGCAATTGAATTTATGAAGGGGGCTCGGCCCTCCCCACAAGTGGCGCTTGACATGCGTTCAAAGCATAGTGTGGGGTGTTTGTGTTATGATGCAGCTCGGGAACTGGTTTGTCCTTGCAGGAAAGCTCGAGGTACTGCTCCATGCCCAGTTAGTATGGAAGGTGGTGAGAAGGAAGGTGATTATAATGTCGCAGGGTGGTGGAAATTGATGTTCTCTCACACTGCAAGTTTAAGGCGTGGTTCTGCTGGTTGGTTTCCCTGTTATGCTTTAGTGGATGGAGTTTTCTTGCCACTTTTGCTCCTAATTGAAGTATTTTTGATCTGGTTTGGTTTTGTTGTTCATTGTTTTTTTATGAGTTAGGCAACGGTGGGGGCTATAAGGCTATATCTAGTCATGTCTATAGGTGGTTCAATGTCTATGGGTATAGGTGGTTCAATGTCTATGGGTGGGAAGGAATTGAACAGATGACTTTAGAACATCTAAAGAGTGACTTAATAACGCACCCAATCACAATCTATCCAAAATCAAACTCATAATATTTCTATTTCAAAAAACTTTTTCTGCAATTTGGCAATCTAGTATGGCTTTCTCTTTATCAATTATATTGCAAATTATATTGCAATGGCTCTTGTATTTGGTTTAGTCTCTGCTTCTGGGCTGAGGGAAGAGTTTGATTGGTTTCTTGTGCTCCTGGGTATTGGTTTGTTTGCTTGTCAGTCTGGTTCAGAGCTTACGGGGTTCTTTTCACCACCTCTGGGTATCATTCCTTAAACGGGTTTATTTTGCTTCTGAGTACTGGCAATTGGCTGGGTGTCTCCTTGCTGAGCTACTGGGTGCTTGGCTAGGTTCTCCTGCTGAATTCCGGTCCTCAGTTCCTATACGGGGGCAATACTTTTTCACAACAAAGTCTCAGGGTTGTCTAGTGGATACCTTTTTATGTAGTGTCTGGATCTCCTTGTTGTGGTCTTCTCCATGACGGGCTCTCTTGTTTCTCTTCCAGGGTTGGATAAGTTTTGCGTTTTCTCGGTTCAGTTGGGATTTGGTGACATTTCTTTATTTTCTTTGTGCGTTCTTTGTGGGTGTGGCTTGTGTTTTTCCTGCAGGTGGGATAAGCCGTTCTTTGTGTGGTTTCTCTCTCAAGATGGCTCGGTGAAGAGTCTCATTTGGAAGCAGGGACCAAGGAGGTTGACCCACCTCGCAGCCTCGAGCCCAGGTGGAGGCTCGATGATCCACGGCGAGATTTAATAAGACCACCTTGGTGGAAATTCGTAGTATTATTTCAGACTTGGAAGAGGAAGCGTGTTTTAGTCAACATTTTATCTCGGATCAGCGGGTGGAGATGGAAACTTGTAGCTGGATTCCTGAAACTGACAATACCAGGTCTCGCTAGACCCGCCGTACGCAAACAGTTGACCTATATTGGCATATCAAAACTCTCTTGGGACAGGTTCTAGTGGACCACTCAGAGACTACTGCTGTGCAGTGATGAAGTTCTCCAAAAGATGCAGAAATTAGAAGACAGTCTTAACTCTGGTTAAAAGGCCAGCTGATCTTCCTGTCGCTTCACTAGAAATAGACGTTGATCCGTCTCCTTTTATATAGGAGGATTCGCTTTCTAGTTGATATGGTCCATAGATACATCTTTTGTTATGTTGCTTTTAGCCATGAGGCTGTTTTTTTCAGATATGGCAGCATTTTGAAAATCATAAGTTTACTAGTTTATTATAGCTTAAATTGTGTCAAGAGAAGTTGATTAACACTCTTTTTGATATACAATCTTAAGACATTAAATCGCTGCTATTGGTCTGGTTTCCTTGTGGCAGACCAAAAGTAGCTGATGGGATGCTATGTGCTTCTTTTTGCTGATAATATAAACTGCCCGGTCTTACCAAAAAAGTACAAATCCAAATTCTCAACAAGGAGAAGAACAAACCAGTATCAGGGCATCACGACACTTGAACAGAAAACAGCCAAGAGGAGTGCAACGGAAGAGAGAGAGATTGAACTCAAGAACATGTTGAGATTTATAAGAGTCAACCAGAGAATTGATGGAACGGAATCTCACCGAAATTATGAAATAGCCTCTTCACAAGTGCGCTAGAGAGGGGTAAGTCTAGTGTGCTCATGGGCATTGTCTAAAACATCATAGAGCATGTAATCAACATGAGAACACTTGCACAAATAAGATAGAATGCAAGAGAGAAATGCCAGAAATGTAGACATGTTGTACACTTTATATATCATTATATTCTAAGGGTACGTAGAGTCCATAAATGTAATGTAATCAATCAATTGAGTGATTAGTGGGATGGTAGTGTTGGATTTTTAGTACCTCACAGCAGCGAGCAGAGAAGACTTGGGTGCACACAGAGAAGGCATGTGTGATAGCTGTAAGGGTCCGTACTACAGCAAGGCAACCCTCCCCCAGCAGAGTTCTGTACAGGAGTACTACAGTTCTGTACTGCACCCCCTTCAGCAATTCTGTACAACAGTAATGAGGGCGCAGGAGCATTTGTGAACGAGAGAGAGATAAAGGTCTCATGCATACCAAAAGCATGCATGCACCGTCCTCAGTGTAGTTCCAGTTTAGATGCCTCTCATATTTAACAGTTCAGTTCTGTTTCAAGTTTTGCTTTAGTTAGAATTTGCATGTGTTAAGTTTCTAATTTTGAATTTATGATTTTGCATACATCAGTTAGATAAGGCATATGTAGCCTAGCTCAGTTTAGTGATGTGCATGTGTTAAAATTGGCAACTAGGGCCAAACTCCATGTGGGTCATCTTATTTATGGTCGCTGATATTTTTTCTTGGATCCCTCTCATCGAGAGGTGTAGGATTGATCTAAAGATCATCCGATTCCGATAAGTATTCATGGAGTTATGAATTTATTTGTGTTATAAGACAATTTGTCAAGGTCGGTCAGCAACCAAATAAACCCCAATGTGCTCAACGTTTTAGTATAAAAATAGATGAATTGAGAGTCATTTCATACACACTTCTCTCTTGATTTCTCTCCACTTGTCTTGGGTTCTAGTGTGGGAGAAATCTAGGAGGAAGTAGCCCTAACACGTTGGAGGAAAGGAGGCTGCCCTAGCTGCAGCAAAGAAGACAGGCCAGCAAAGCCATGGAAGGAACCTCTATGCTGCCCTAATGCTGACCTAAAGAAGCCCTAACCACAGTCCTAAGGAAGCCCTAGCCGCAGTCCCAAGGAAGCCCTAGCCACAGTCCTAAGGATGCCCTAGATGCAATCCAATCAAGTGCAACACATACCTTGGAGAGCAGCTAGTTGGAAAGGAGAAGAAGTTTGTTTTGGGCCACAGCAAGAGAGGCAAGACCAACGAAGAATTCAGGGACTGTCTGGCTGCAGCAAAAGGAGGAAGGCTGGAGTTGTTGGTGAGGGCTAGACTGCCCAGAAATTGCAGCGTAGGGTCTCCTCCCCTCCTACAAAGGAGGGCACTTCTGGGCAGATTGAAGGGTTGTTAGGGACTATGTTTGAGTACCCTAATTGGTCCCGAATTGCAGCAGTCAAAGGACCCTAGAACAGTGAGCTATAGCATGCATTTTGGGTGCTTGTTGTGTTTGCAGCAAAGGTCTATGGTAGGCCACAGGCCTAGCCACTCCTAAACAGGCCAGCATGGAAGTGTTAGGGGCTGCCATATGCCCAGAACAGCAGCATGAGGAGGCAGCCATGTTCAAGGTATGTTTTGGGCATGATTGTTGGGTTGCTGTAGGTTAATGGGACAGCAAGAAATCATAGGTACAACAGTACTGAACATTGGGACAACATGTGTGACAGCAAGGTACAACAGTGATAAACATTGGGACATCGTGTGCTGAACATTGGGACAGCGTGTGTGACAACAACAGATAGCATGTGTAAACATTGGGACAACATGTGCTAAACATTGGGACAACATGTGTGACAACAAGGTACAACAGTGCTAAACATTGGGACATCATGTGTGAACATTGGGACAACATGTGTGACAATACGGTACAACAGTGCTAAACATTCGGACAACATGTGTGACAGCAAAGTACAATAGTCCTAAACATTGGGACAAGCAGTGTGACAACAAGGTACAACAGTACTAAACATTTGGACAGCATGTGTGACAGCAAGGTACAACAGTGCTAAACATTGGGACAAGCAGTGTGACAGCATGGTGCAGCAATGGCACATGGGACAACAAGTACATGATGTTGTACAATGATGGGTACAGTCATGATTAGTGAAGCATGATGAGATGCAGCATAGTGATGGGTGCAACATGGTGCAGCATAATGAGGTGCCTCATGATGATGAGGAGCAGCACAATGATTGGTGCAGCATGGTGATGGAGTCACTTGGGAGAATCAGTTGAAGCAGCATGTTTTCAACTGAGCGCAGCTACCTCATGTATCATCTACTTAGAGATGATCTATGCTCTTATTTAGATAAGTCAAAGTGTTGGCTTCTGTTGTATATGTCCTATCTCTCTCTTTCTCTCTGTTGAACTATTGAAGAACATATAAGAAGAATTGATCAAGGGTTTCCAACTTTCCCCACATTGGGGTTTGTCCTTGGCTAGCGCCACATCTTGTGTCCTCTTGCCTTGGCTTGTCTTCTGCGATTTACGTTTATGTTCTATCTGCAATTTACTATTATGCTAATGTGATTGCTAATCTGGAAAATATATTGAGCTAACCGTGAAAATTGAAATAAATTGCTCTAAGCATAGAACATACCTAAAATTAACATGGTATCGGAGCTGAGGTGAAGACAAAGCCCAAGCAGTGAAAGAGCAATCACTGAAGACAGTTGGGAAAGGACAAAAGAATAAATGGATCCTTCATCCCTCTTCAAATTCACCAAGAGTGAAGTCGAAGCAGAGAATATTATCACAATGGCACAGCGGAAGCTTCTGATGGCCTACCTAAAGATCACTTCAATGGGAAGTCCTGATCTAAGGTGGAAGGAAAGGTAGATGCCTTGTTTGTAATAAGTTCGGCCATTATGCGAAGGAGTGTCCGAGGTAGGGACACATCACTTGATGATGATAACAATCATTCCAGGGACATCTTCAATGGTCGGAGGAATGATAGGTAATGCAGATCATCAAGGAAACGACCGACTCTTCAAAGAAAGCAAGGAACCCCAAGTATGAAGAGTCAAATCTTGTTTCTGATAAGATAAAGAAGTGTTATCTTGTATTGGCCCTCTCCTTCAGACTCTTTGGGAATCTGGCTTATTGATTGTAGTGTTTCAAGGCACTTCATCTGATAGAAGGGTACTCTCTCTAATTTGGTAGAGATGGAAACAATCGTGGGATTATACTTGGAGTCAATGCCACCTATCCCGGAAAGGGTGTAGGGAATGTTACCCCTCAAGTGAATGAGGGTAACTCGATTCGTTTACAAGAATCTCTTTTATGTACTTGATCGCAAGAAGAACTTGGTGTCCATTTTGGCAACAGAAGTCAAAGGTTACAGGGTGGCATTCATCGATGGAAAGGTACGTGTTTGAAAATAGAATTTTCAAAGATGCTTTTACTCATGGATTCAGGGTTGGCAATTTGTATCAAGTTGCAGGATGGTCCATTGGGGATCATGTCAATTGACATATCTCATCTATAGCACCGGAGGTCTACTTATTATAGGACCCTACCCGATGTGAGTCAGATGGTGACTGGGGTGCCTGAATTCAAAAATAGCATGAAGGTACATGTTTGAGATGTACCATAGGAAAATCTTACAAGGGGACCATTCCCCTCATATAGCAAGTCCACAGGTTTGGAACAACCCGAGGGGTTTGAGATTCATGATCAGGGATCTCATGTATGCAAGTGGAAGAAAGCTCTCTATGGCTTGAAGAAAAACACCTCAGGCTTAATATGAGAGGATTGATAGCTGTTTGATGAAGCTGAGATTCACTAGGAGTGAAGCCGATCCAAACCATTGCTTGAAGGTTGCGGATGATAGACCTCTCATACTGGCACCTCATGAGGACGACCTCTTTCTGACAGGTGCAGACCCTCTCATTTCCAAAAGTAAGAGGGAGTTGGATTCCAGATTTGGAATGGTGAACTACAAGCCCGTGACTACCTCGACGGAGCTTAACTTTCAGAAATTATGTGGTAGTAATGCCGGACCAGATTTGGGAAATGCCTTTGAGTTTCATAAAACTCATTCACGTTGATGTTCTTGGTGAACTTCCGTCCGGACATATGTTTTGCAGTTAGCATGATGAGCTCATATATGATTGAGCCTCTCTGGATTAGTGCCAAGAATCTTCTCATATATCTTCGGGGCACAATCTCTCATGGATTGAGATACACTATCGGAAATATGAAGCTGCATGATTATTCAAATGCTGACTGGGCAGGCAGTGTGGAGTATCTCAAGAGCACTTCTGAGTGCTGATTCTCTTTGGGTTCTGCTCGATATCCTGGATGAGTAGGAAGAAGAAGACGGTTGCTTTGAGCACCGCTGAGACCGAATACATAGCTACGAGTATGATCTCGTGTGAAGCTTGTTGGTTGTGGAAGCTCTTCAGTGAGCTGTTTATACACATGATGGATACCATCGTGATCTTCTGTGTCAATCAGGGGGGATTCGATTGTTGAGGAATCCTGTATTCTATGATTGCTCTAGCATATAGATATCAGATACTACCTTATCTGGGATATGGTATGTCGATGAGTGAAGAGGCTCCATCGCATTGAGACTGATGTATAGGTCGCAGACATTCTGTCAAAGCCCTGGGGAAAGGTCAAATTTGTGACTTTCCCGAACAACTTGGAGTCGTTGAGAGATCCTCTTATGAAGGTCCTGCATGATGCATGCATTGAGCTCTGGGAGCTCCGGGGGGCTTGGGGTACTTCTTGGAGCAACAAGCGACCATAACGC
This sequence comes from Pinus taeda, assembly GCA_000404065.3. Taxonomy (NCBI): domain Eukaryota; kingdom Viridiplantae; phylum Streptophyta; class Pinopsida; order Pinales; family Pinaceae; genus Pinus; species Pinus taeda. The sequence goes on along the minus strand of APFE030364229.1, from coordinate 150,865 downwards.
GACTCACCCTCCCCTAATGGTGTGCTGTGTATAGGGTGAATGGCTCAGCCTTCCCTTGTGATACCCTGTGGTGACTTAGGGACAGGATGAGTGGTTCTCCTATTGAGGCATCCTACCCATGCAGCTTGGGACTCATGGGAAGTACTTCATCTCACCAATGAGCAGGGAAATGGGGTTAGGGACCATAGTAGTACTATCGATGGACGCATCGTTGTATCTACCGTACTCCCTATGCTAGGATGACCTCCATTTATCTAGGATCAATGAAATTGATCTAGGATCAATGAAATTGATCTAGGATCAATATGAGTGGTTTGAGACACTCTCCTTTGATATTGATCTGGGATCAATTGGAATTGACTTCGGGTCAGTAAGAGTGATATTACACACTCTTGGAATTGATATGGGATCTGTAAGAGGGGTATGACACACTCTCTTCATATAGAACTCACTTTGGGTCAGTAGAGAATGGTATGAGACATTCTCGATCAATTTTTCTTCTTCATGGTTCAGCAGAGCAGAGCAGAGCTCAATAGAGCAAAGCAGTGCACTGATGGCAGAGATAGTACAGTCAGACAGATAGATCAGCGGATGGAGTTCTTCCTAGTTTAGAGGGAGTGTTAAAACTGGCAACTAGGGCCAAACTCCATGTGGGTCATCTTATTTATGGCCGTTGATATTTTTCTTAGATCCCTCTCATCGAGAGGTGTAGGATTGGTATAAAGGTCATCCGATTCCGATAAGTATTCATGGAGTTATGAATTTATTTGTGTTATAAGACAATTTGTCAAGGTCGGCCAGCAACCAAATAAAACCCACATGTGCTCAACATTTTAGTATAAAAGGAGATGAATTGAGAGTCATTTCACACACACTTCTCTCTCGATTTCTCTCCACTTGTCTTGGGTTTTAGTGTGAGAGAAATCTAGGAGGAAGTAGCCCTAAGACGTTGGAGGAAAGGAGGCTACCTAGCCATAGAAAAAAAGATAGGTCAGCGAAGCCATGGAAGGAACCTCTACGCTGCCCTAACGCTGTCCTAAGGAAGCCCTAGCCGCAATCCTAAGGAAGCCCTAGCTGTAGTCCCAAGGAAGCCCTAGCCGCAATCCTAAGGAAGCCCTAGCTGTAGTCCCAAGGAAGCCCTAGTCCTAAGGATGCCCTAGACGCAATCCAATCAAGTGCAACACATACCTTGGAGAGCAGCTCGTTGTAAAGGAGAAGAAGTTTGTTTTGGGCCGTAGCAAGAGAGGCAAGACCAACGAAGAATTCAGGGACTGTTTAGCCGCAACAAAAGGAGGAAGGCTGAAGTTGTTGGTGAGGGCTAGACTGCCCAGAAATTGCAGCGTAGGGTCTCCTCCCCTCCTATAAAGGAGGGCACTTTTGGGCAGATTGAAGGGTTGTTAGGGACTATGTTTGAGTACCCTAATCATTCTCGAATTGCAACAGTCAAAGGATCCTAGAACAGTGAGTTGTAGCATGCATTTTAGGTGCTTGGTGTGTGTGCAACAAAGGTCTGTGGTAGGCCATAGGCCTAGCCACTCCTAAGCAGGCCAACATGGAAGTGTTAGGGGCTGCCATATGCCCAGAACAACAGCATGAGGAGGCAGCCATGTTCATGGTATGTTTTGGGCATGATTTTTGGGTTGCTGTAGGTTAATGGGACAACAAGAAATCATAGGTACAACAGTGCTAAACATTGGGACAGCATGTGTTGAACATTGGGACAACATGTGTGACAACAAGGTACAATAGTGATAAACATTGGGACAGCAAGGGATAGCATGTGTGAACATTGGGACAACATGTGCTGAACATTGGGACAACATGTGTGACAACAAGGTACAACAATGCTGAACATTGGGACAGCATGTGTGACAGCAAGGTACATCAGTGCTAAACATTGAGACAGCATGTGTGACTTCAAGGTACAACAGTGCTAAACATTGGGACAGCATGTGTGACAGCAAGGTACAACAGTGCTAAACATTGGGACAAACAGTGATAGCATGGTGCAGCAATGGCACATGGGACAACAAGTACATGATGCAGTACAGTGATGGGTACAATCATGATTAGTGAAAGCATGATGAGATGCAGCGTAGTGATGGGTGCAACATGGTGCAGCACAATGAGGTGCAGCATAATGATGAGGAGCAACACAATGATTGGTGCAGCATGGTGATGGAGTCACCTGGGAGAATCAGTTAAAGCAGCATGTCTTCAACTGAGTTCAGCTACCTCATGTATCATCTACTTAGAGATGATCTATGCTCTTGTTTAGATAAGTCAAAGTGTTGACTTCTGTGGTATATGTACTATCTCTCTCTCTCTGCTGAAATATTAAAGAACATATAAGAAAAATTGATAAAGGGTTTCCCCACATTGGGATTTGTCATTGGCTAGTGCCACATCTTGTGTCCTCTTGCCTTGGCTTGTCTTCTGCGATTTATGTTTATGTTCTATCTGCAATTTACTATTATGCTAATGTGATTGCTAATCTGGAAAAGATATTGAGCTAACTGTGAAAATTGAAATAAATTGCTTTAAGCATAGAACTCACCTAAAATTAACAGCATGCAACTTAGTAGTCAAGGCACAGATCTGGAGGAGGATGCATGCTTGCACGCCTCAGATTATCTCCAATTGAGGCACCATTGCGCACATGTCGAGATTCATTGTATCTACTCTTCTTCTCCATCTACTAAAGAGAAGTCAAAGGTATAAGTTTATTCATTCAGTTTTCAGTTCAGTAGTTAGCAGTTCACTGTTTTCCTATAGCAGATTTTCATTTTCAGAATTAATGAGAAGCAGTAGCAGGTTTTGACAGTCAATTCACTGTGTTTCTGTTATATATTATTATATTTTCTATAGTGTGTGTTTATAGATTCTAGCATTAATTACAGTGCAGTTTTTAGTAGCTTTAAGTTTTCTGCAGGGATCCTTTGAGAGTGGGGAATCTGTTGACCATGGTTTAGAAAATCTAGCAGGTAGGTGGAGTGCTGGAGTGGTTTGTGTAAGAATGATGTATACAATTTGTTTACTTAAGTCAAGGACTTAGAAACAGTAATGTACATTTAGATAATATGCTACTTGTCATCTACTAAATCTCACCAGATGCTATATTAGTGCGATAATAATTGTAGATTTGCCTCAAACTTTTATTGGGTTTCTAATGTATGTCTAAAACTAAATGGTACTAATCTATTGGATCTAGCTGTGGGTTGACAATTTTCAACAATGTCAAGTTCCTTTTCCAGTTTGACTACCAAAACTTCCTCTTCCTCGGTAGTACAATCAACAACCTCGTTTTGCCCCATTATCCAACCAAGTTGAAGAAGCTCATCTTCAACGTTCTTCTCCAAGACTGCAAGCTCGTCACGGATTCGGGGATGCTCTTTCATTAACCGCTTCAACCTGTATAAGGTAAGCAAGAGCTTCCTTTCACCTTCTTTCAAACTTGCCATGCCTTGTTCTTTGTCTTTCCCGGCTCGTACTTCGTCCAAACGCCCAAACCGTGTATCCCTGTCCATACGCAGTCCCACTTGACAAGTGCCCAAATCGTATGTCCAGCACGTAGTACCGTCTGCACTACGAAACCCGATTCCAACCAGCTTCACCCGTCGTGAACCCGCTCTGATACCATCTGTCATGCCCCCAATCTTTTTTTTTCTTATTGGGCGGGTGCGGCACCACCGTGCACGATTATTTGTTCAATAACCGCACATATGGACTACGCCTTAACCGACATTAACATACTTTAACCGTTATCTCATAACCATGTAAAAGCGTTAGTCTTTATAATTCTTCATAAACCATTCTTAACATTCATATGCAATTAAACCGAGTAACAAATTGCAAATAACATTCAAGAATGGGAGGGGCAACTCCCGGTAAAGTCTGCCCACAATATATTATTTCAGAATTTCTTCAATAATATTACAATGCAAGTGTGCCTGGCGTAAACCCGAGGCCACACTTAGAATATTACAACAAGGCACAAACCAGCCTTATACATGCACCATTATGCACCTTTGCCCAAGAACGGGTCTCCACACGCTCCTCACAATCCTGCATAATACCATGTAGAACAACCTTCCTCAACCGAACCCATACTTCACACAACCAATCCTGAAATATGCGATGTCACTTCCTCATTCATGCACATAAGAGAATGCGCATTTCATGAGGCCTTCGCACATCCCTCATGTCCTTATGCGAAGAGGAGTGAAGAGCGAAAGTGTATGTTGAAATGAGCCTCATGCTCCTCCACATATATATGCTTCCTCATGCGTTTAAAGGGGGTGTGCTCCACTCATGGCCGACCCCATCTTCTTACATGTAAAGCCCACATATATGTCATACATGCCCCATAATCATGTCGGCTTTGTCTTATCCATGTGTGCTCACCCATTTTATTATACGTGCTCACCCATATGCTTCATGGCCGACATATATGAGCCCATGTACATGTTTTAATATTATATTATATTTATTCTCCATTACATGTACGTCCTTCTTATGTTTTAATGGGGGTGATTTATTCATGGCCATCCTCTATTAACATACATATAGGCCACGTACATAATATATATAAGCCCATATTCATTACATGCTTTACCCTTACGTATAAGCCATGTAACATGCTTATGGATTATATTATATTTTATTCCTCCACACATATTTATATATGTGTATAAACCATATGTTTATTCTCTTATTACTCCACGCATATTTACTCATGCGTATAAGCCATTATAACATATGTTTTCACGTACATATTATTTCGTCCAACACTTAGCCATATCTTGGCCTAAGTGCTCTCGTCGCACATGTGACGATCTTTCGTCGCACCAATTAACGTCGCACTGTTCGTCACATTTCACATGCCGCCCGGTTGTCGTCTCATTGTCCGCCCATCGCATGAAGGGACGCCCGCCCGGGCCGCCCTTCCTCCGCGCTCGTCGTCTGCTGCTCAACTGTGCCGCTCCTTCGTCGAACCATACTGCGTTCACCACGTAACGCCATCGTCATGTCTGTCGCTTGGTTGTTCGCCCATCGGGCGCGGGTCGCCCGTTGGTCGCCCGCCCATCGTGCGCGGGTCGCCCACGGATCGCCCATCGTTCACGGGTCGTCCATCGCCCGTTTTATCCACTGCGTCGGCTCGTCAAGTAGCCGCACCCTCGTACCAACTCGCCGCCCTGTCCGCTCGTCGTGTCCGTCACACATCAACTCATCGGGCCTCCCGCCCATCGTGCAGGGGCGCCCGCCCGGGTCGTGCCCACGTCCAACTATCATGTGAAGAGATGTTCACCCGCTCGTCGTGCCAAAACGCGCCCGTCGTCGTGCACGGGGCGCTCGCGCCATCGTGCACGTCTGCCCGAGATCCGAGGGCGTTACACCCTCCTCTACCCGAAATCGTTGTCGTCCTCGACAACATATCATCTCGGTAGCTCTCCACCAAGATCATCATCAACAGGAAGTCATCTCAATCCATATGTCGTCCTCATGTGAACCGCTGCCCTGATACTCCAACATGATGTCAACATATCTCTGCGCACTGCCAGCTCCCATGTCTGAACTAGTTGGGTAGCTAATCCAACCGTCACGCCCAAACCATGAGAATGCACATCCTCATGCCACCATCAGTCATTCCTCAAAGCATCCCTGTGACATCCTGACTCGATCAAGACTCCATCCTCATAAGTAATCCATGCCCAGGTCCATGAAGTCGTCCTCATCCCATCTGCAACATGTCCATGATGTTTGGTACCAATGTGCTATATGAAGTTAGCCACATCAATCCCAACATCATCCATAAGTGTAAAGTAGTTGAGTCTCAGCTCAACCTATGCCCAAGTGCGCCACCAAGGCATCATCATCATCATCGTGATCCCATCACCTCAAAGTGTCTCATCGATCCTCCACATCAAGTCACTCTTCCAAGCCATGATCCTATGCATGTACTTGGAAGTATGCAGCCCATACCGCATCAAAGTCGGAAGTATGCATCGACCTCAGCTCCTCAATGCATCAGATCTCCAAGTCCACCGTACATGAAGTCCCTAAGGTCACGATCATCTCATGTCATCATGAGCACCATAAGCCATCTCCAACCAACATCTCAGCAAGCATACAAGTCTCGGCCACAAGTCCCTGCAAGATGCCTCAGCTCTCCATGTAGTAGGAATGCTCCGTAGTCGCTCACAACTCCATCCAAGTCTCCAACCTGATGTCCATGCCTAAGTTGTCCATGTAGTCCAACCAAGTAGACTCATCCAACCCTCGGTCATCCTCATCCAAGCTGCCATCTTCGGTTTAGTGAACTCGGTCACCAACCTCATCATTAAGTCAACATGTCATGAGTCTTCTTCACCATAGCTCCTCCACCTAAGTGTCACCAAGACTTGCTCTTGGTCTCGGCTATGAGAAGTCCACCCAAAACATCACCAAGTGCGTGCCCTCTTCAATTGTCCATGAGTCATGCCGGGCACTTAGCCATGTGGTTAAAGCATGACCCAATCATCCGCAATGATCATCACGTTCCACCCTTGTCACGGGCCCTTGCACCTCTCACCATAAGGTCACAAGTAACCCCAACAAGTCCTGCAACCGCTGTCAATACTTGCTTCTCCATACAAGGCTCCATCATGAACACCCATGGTAAGATGTCCTCTAGCATAGGCAAACTGGTTTTGCCTCTCCCTGCACACGGTCCATCTACCAAATGCCCAAATGAAACATCATCATGAGGACCCTCCATGAGAGTAGCCCCATCTATACATGTATGCAAACTGCCCGATCCTGGCCCAACTTGATCAAGTTCAAGTTCATCCTCGGTCACGGTCATATCTGCAACATCTTCGGTCACCAAAACTTCCTCTTCCTCGGTAGTACAATCAGCAACCTCGTTTTGCCCCATTATCCAACCAAGTTGAAGAAGCTCATCTTCAACGTTCTTCTCCAAGACTGCAAGCTCGTCACGGATTCGGGGATGCTCTTTCATTAACCGCTTCAACCTGTATAAGGTAAGCAAGAGCTTCCTTTCACCTTCTTTCAAACTTGCCATGCCTTGTTCTTTGTCTTTCCCGGCTCGTACTTCGTCCAAACGCCCAAACCGTGTATCCCTGTCCATACGCAGTCCCACTTGACAAGTGCCCAAATCGTATGTCTAGCACGTAGTACCGTTTGCACTATGAAACCCGGTTCCAACCAGCTTCACCCGTCGTGAACCCGCTCTGATACCATCTGTCACGCCCCCAATCTTTTTTTTTTCTTATTGGGCGGGTGTGGCACCACCGTGCACGATTATTTGTTCAATAACCGCACATATGGACTACGCCTTAACCGACATTAACATACTTTAACCGTTATCTCATAACCATGTAAAAGCGTTAGTCTTTATAATTCTTCATAAACCATTCTTAACATTCATATGCAATCAAACTGAGTAACAAATTGCAAATAACATTCAAGAATGGGAGGGGCAACTCCCGGTAAAGTCTGCCCACAATATATTATTTCAGAATTTCTTCAATAATATTACAATGCAAGTGTGCCTGGCGTAAACCCGAGGCCACACTTAGAATATTACAACAAGGCACAAACCAGCCTTATACATGCACCATTATGCACCTTTTCCCAAGAACGGGTCTCCACATGCTCCTCACAATCCTGCATAATACCATGTAGAACAACCTTCCTCAACCGAACCCATACTTCACACAACCAATCCTGAAATATGCGATGTCACTTCCTCATTCATGCACATAAGAGAATGCGCATTTCATGAGGCCTTCGCACATCCCTCATGTCCTTATGCGAAGAGGAGTGAAGAGCGAAAGTGTATGTTGAAATGAGCCTTATGCTCCACATATATATGCTTCCTCATGCGTTTAAAGGGGGTGTGCTCCACTCATGGCCGACCCCATCTTCTTACATGTAAAGCTCACATATATGTCATACATGCCCCATAATCATGTCGGCTTTGTCTTATCCATGTGTGCTCACCCATTTTATTATACGTGCTCACCCATATGCTCCATGGCCGACATATATGAGCCCATGTACATGTTTTAATATTATATTATATTTATTCTCCATTACATGTACGTCCTTCTTATGTTTTAATGGGGGTGCTTTATTCATGGCCATCCTCCATTAACATACATATAGGCCACGTACATAATATATATAAGCCCATATTCATTACATGCTTTACCCTTACGTATAAGCCATGTAACATGCTTATGGATTATATTATATTTTATTCCTCCACACATATTTATATATGTGTATAAACCATATGTTTATTCTCTTATTACTCCACGCATATTTACTCATGCGTATAAGCCATTATAACATATGTTTTCACGTACATATTATTTTGTCCAACACTTAGCCATATCTTGGCCTAAGTGCTCTCGTCGCACATGTGACCATCTTTCGTCGCACCAATTAACGTCGCACTGTTCGTCACATTTCACATGCCGCCCGGTTGTCGTCTCATTGTCCGCCCGTCGCATGAAGGGACGCCCGCCCGGGCCGCCCTTCCTCCGCGCTCGTCGTCTGCTTCTCAACCGTGCCGTGCCTTCGTCGAACCATACTGCGTTCACCACGTAACGCCATCGTCATGTCTGTCGCTCGGTTGTTCGACCATCGGGCGCAGGTCCCCCGTTGGTCGCCCGCCCATCGTGCGCGGGTCGCCCACGGATCGCCCATCGTTCACGGGTCGCCCATCGTTCACGGGTCGTCCATCGCCTGTTTTATCCACTGCGTCAGCTCGTCGAGTAGCTGCACCTTTGTACCAACTCGCCGCCCTGTTCGCAGCTCGTCGTGTCCGTCACACATCAACTCGTCGGGCCGCCCGCCCATCGTGCAAGGGCGCCCGCCCGGGTCGTGCCCACATCCAACTATCATGTGAAGAGATGTTCACCCGCTCGTCGTGCCAAAACGCGCCCGTCGTCGTGCACGGGGCGCTCGCGCCATCGTGCACGTCTGCCCGAGATCCGATGGCAATACTTTTTCACCACAAAGTCTCAGGGTTGTCCAGTGGATACATTTTTATGTAGTGTCTGGATCTCCTTGTTGTGGTCTTCTCCATGACGGGCTCTCTTGTTTCTTTTCTAGGGTTGGAATAGTTTTGGGTTTTCTCGGTTCAGTTGGGATTTGGTGACATTTCTTTATTTTCTTTGTGCGTTCTTTGTGGGGTGTGGCTTGTGTTTTTCCTGCAGGCGGGATAAGCCGTTCTTTTTGTGGTTTCTCTCTCAAGATGGCTTGGTGAAGAGTCTCATTTGGAAGATGGAAGCAGGGACCAAGGAGGTTGGCCCACCTCGCAGCCTCGAGCCCAGGTGGAGGCTCGATGATCCACGGCGAGATTTAATAAGACCACCTTGGTGGAAATTCGTAGTATTATTTCAGACTTGGAAGAGGAAGCGTGTTTTAGTCGACATTTTATCTTGGATCAGCGGGTGGAGATGGAAACTTGTAGCTGGATTCCTGAAACTGACAATACCAGGTCTGGCTAGACCCGCCGTACGCAAACAGTTAACCTATATTGGCATATCAAAACTCTCTTGGGACAGGTTCTAGTGGACCACTCAGAGACTACTGCTGTGCATTGATGAAGTTCTCCAAAAGATGCAGAAATTAGAAGACAGTCTCAACTCTGGTTAAAAGGCCAGCTGATCTTCCTGTCGCTTCACTAGAAATAGACGTTGATCCGTCTCCTTTTATATAGGTGGATTCCCTTTCTCGTTGATATGGTCCATAAATACATCTTTTGTTATGTTGCTTTTAGCCATGAGGCTGTTTTTTTCAGATATGGCAGGATTCTGAAAATCATAAGTTTACTAGTTTATTATAGCTTAAATTGTGTCAAGAGAAGTTGATTAACACTCTTTTTGATATACAATCTTAAGACATTAAATCTCTGCTATTGGTCTGGTTTCCTTGTGACAGACCAATAGTAGCTGATGGCATGTTATGTGCTTCTTTTTGCTGATAATATAAACTGTCCGGTCTTACCAGAAAAAGTACAAATCCAAATTCTCAACAAGGAGAAGAACAAACCAGCATTAGGGCATCACAACACTTGAACAGAAAACAGCCAAGAGGAGTGCAACGGAAGAGAGAGAGATTGAACTCAACAACATGTTTGAGATTTATAAGAGTCAACAAGAGAATTGATGGAACTGAATCTCACCGAAATTATGAAATAGCCACTTCACAAGTGCGCTAGAGAGGGATAGGTCTAGTGTGCTCATGGGCATTGTCTAAAACATCATAGAGCATGTAATCAACATCAGAACACTTGCACAAATAAGATAGAATGCAAGAGAGAAATGCCAGAAATGTAGACATGTTGTACACTTTATATATCATTATATTCTAAGGGTACGTAGAGTCCATAAACGTAAAGTAATCAATCAATGGAGTGATTAGTGGGATGGTAGTGTTGGATTTTTAGTACCTCACAGCAGCGAGCAGAGAAGACTTGGGTGCACACAGAGAAGGCATGTGTGATAGGTGTAGGGGTCTGTACTACAGCAAGGCAACCCTCCCCCAGCAGAGTTCTGTACAGGAGTACTGTAGTTCTATACTGCACCCCCTTCAGCAATTCTGTACAACAGTAATGAGGGCGCAGGAGCATTCGTGAACGAGAGAGAGATAAAGGTCTCATGCATACCGAAAGCATGCATGCACCGTCCTCAGTGTAGTTCCAGTTTAGATGCCTCTCATATTTAACAGTTCAGTGCTATTTCAAGTTTTGCTTTAGTTAGAATTTGCATGTGTTAAGTTTTTAATTTTGAATTTATGATTTTGCATACATCAGTTAGATAAGGCATATATAGCCTAGCTCAGTTTAGTGATGTGCATGTGTTAAAATTGGAAACTAGGGCCAAACTCCATGTGGATCATCTTATTTATGGCAGCGGATATTTTTACTTGGATCCCTCTCATCGAGAGGTGTAGGATTGATCTAAAGATCATCCGATTCCAATAAGTATTCATGGAGTTATGAATTTATTTGTGTTATAAGACAATTTGTCAAGGTCGGTTAGTGACCAAATAAACCCCACATGTGCTCAACATTTTAGTATAAAAAGAGATGAATTGAGAGTCATTTCACACACACTTCTCTCTTGATTTCTTTCCACTTGTCTTGAGTTTTAGTGTGAGAGAAATCTAGGAGGAAGTAGCCCTAAGACGTTGGAGGAAAGGAGGCTGCCCTAGCCGCAGCAAAGAAGACAGGCCAGCGAAGCCATGGAAGGAACCTCTATGCTGCCCTAACACTGACCTAAAGAAGCCCTAACCACAGTCCTAAGGAAGCCCTAGCCACAGTCCTAAGGATGCCTTAGACGCAATCCAATAAAATGCAACACATACCTTGAAGAGCAGCTCGTTGGAAAGGAGAAGTTTGTTTTGGGCCGCAGCAAGAGAGGCAAGACCAATGAAGAATTTAGGGACTGTCTGGCTGCAGCAAAAGGAGGAAGGCCGAAGTTGTTGGTGAGGGCTAGACTGCCCAGAAATTGAAGCGTAGGGTCTCCTCCCCTCCTACAAAGGAGGGTACTTCTGGGCAGATTGAAGGGTTGTTAGGGACTATGTTTGAGTACTCTAATCGGTCCCAAATTGCAGCAGTCAAAGGATCCTAGAACAGTGAGCTGTAGCATGCATTTTGGGTGCTTGGTGTGTTTGCAGCAAAGGTCTATGGTAGGCCACAGGCCTAGCCACTCCTAAACAGGCCAGTATGGAATTGTTAGGGGCTGCCATATGCCCAGAACAGCAGCATGAGGTGGCAGACATGTTCAAGGTATGTTTTGGGCATGATTGCTGGGTTGCTGTAGGTTAATGGGACAGCAAGAAATCATAGGTACAATAGTGCTAAACATTGGGACAGCATGTGCTGAACATTGGGACAACATGTGTGACAGCAAGGTACAACAGTGATAAACATTGGGACAGCATGTGTAAACATTGGGACATCATGTGCTGAACATTGGGATAGCATGTGTGACAACAACAGATAGCATGTGTAAACATTGGGACAACATGTGCTAAACATTGGGACAACATGTGTGACAACAAGGTACAACAGTGCTAAACATTGGGACATCATGTGTGACAATAAGGTACAACAGTGCTAAACATTCAGACAACATGTGTGACTGCAAGGTACAACAGTCCTAAACATTGGGACCAGCAGTGTGACAACAAGGTACAACAGGGCTAAACATTTGGACAGCATGTGTGACAGCAAGGTACAGCAGTGCTAAACATTGGGACAAGCAGTGTGACAACATGTTGTAGCAATGGCACATGGGACAACAAGTACATGATGCAGTATAGTGATGGGTACAGTCATGATTAGTGAAGCATGATGAGATGCAGCATAGTGATGGGTGCAACATGGTGCAGCACAATGAGGTGCAACATGATGATGAGGAGCAACACAATGATTGGTGCAGCATGGTGATGGAGTCACTTGGGAGAATCAGTTGAAGCATCATGTTTTCAACTGAGCTCAGCTACCTCATATATCATCTACTTAGAGATGATCTATGCTCTTATTTAGAGAAGTCAAAGCGTTGGCTTCTGTTGTATATGTACTATCTCTCTCTCTATCTCTTTGCTGAACTATTGAAGAACATATAAGAAGAATTGATCAAGGGTTTCCCCACATTGGGGTTTGTCCCTGGCTAGTGCCACATCTTGTGTCTTCTTGCCTTGGCTTGTCTTCTGCGATTTATGTTTATGTGCTATCTGCAATTTACTATTATGCTAATGTGATTGCTAATCTAGAAAAGATATTGAGCTAACCTGAAAATTGAAATAAATTGCTCTAAGCATAGAACATACCTAAAATTAACATGGTATCGGAGTTGAGGCAAAGACAAAGCCCAAGCAAGAGTGAAAGTGCAATCACCGAAGATAGTTGGGAAAGGACAAAAGGATAAATGGATCCTTCATCCCACGTCAAATTCACCAAGGGTGAAGTCGAAGTAGAGAATATTATCAGAATGGCGCAACGGAAGCTTTTGATGGCCTACCTAAAGATCACTTCAATGGGAAGTCCTGATCTAAGGTGGAAGGAAAGGTAGATGCCTTGTTTGTAATAAGTTTGACCATTATGCGAAGGAGTGTCCGAGGTAGGGACACATCACTTGATGATGATAACAATCATTCTAGGGACATCTTCAATGATCAGAGGAATGACAGGTAATGCAGATCATCAAGGAAACGACCGACTCTTCAAAGAAAGCAAGGAACCCCAGGAATGAAGAATCAAATGTTGTTTCTGATAAGATAAAGAAGTGTTATCTTGTATTGGCCCTCTCCTTTAGACTCTTTGGGAATCTGGCTTATTGATTGTAGTGTTTCAAGGCACTTCATTGGATAGAAGGGTACTCTTTCTAATTTGGTAGAGATGGAAACAATCGTGGGATTATAATTGGAGTCAATGCCACCTATCTCGGAAAGGGTGTAGGGAATGTTACCCCTCAAGTGAATGAGGGTAACTTGATTCATTTACAAGAATCTCTTTTATGTACCTGATCGCAAGAAGAACTTGGTGTCCATTTCGACAATAGAAGTCAAAGGTTACAGGGTGGTATTCATCGATGGAAAGGTACGTGTTTGAAAATAGAATTTTCAAAGATGCTTTTATTCATGGATTCAGGGTTGGCAATTTGTATCAAGTTGCAGGATGGTCCATTGGGGATCATGTCAATTGACATATCTCATCTATAACACCGAAGGTCTACTTATTATAGGACCCTACTCGATGTGAGTTAGATGGTGACTGGGATGCCTGAATTCAAAAAGAGCATGAAGGTACATGTCTGAGATGTACCAAAGGAAAATCTTACAAGGGGACCATTCCCCTCATGTAGCAGGTCCACAGGTTTGGAACAACCCGAGGGGTTTGAGATTCAGGATCAGGAATCTCATGTGTGCAAGTGGAAGAAAGCCCTCCATGGCCTGAAGAAAAACACCTCGGGCTTAATTTGAGAGGATTGATCGCTGTTTGATGAAGCTGAGAATCACTAGGAGTGAAGCCGATCCAAACCATTGCTTGAAGGTTGCAGATGATAGACCTCTCATACTGGCACCTCATGAGGACGACCTCTTTTTAATAGGTGGAGATCCTCTCATTTCCAAAAGTAAGAGGGAGTTGGATTCCGGATTTGGAATGGTGAACTGCAAGCCCATGACTACCTCGATGGAGCTTAACTTTCAGAAGTTATGTGGTAGTAATGCTGGACCAGATTTGGGAAATGCCTCTGAGTTTCATAAAACTCATTCGCGTTGATGTTCTTGGTGAACTTCCGTCCAGATATACATTTTGCAGTTAGCATGATGAGCTCATATATGATTGAGCCTCTCTGGATTACTGCCAAGAATCTTCTTAGATATCTTCGGGCCACAATCTCTCATGGATTGAGTTACACTGCCGGAAATATGAAGCTTCAAGCTGCATGATTATTTGAACGTTGATTGGGCAGGCAGTGTGGAGTATCTCAAGAGCACTTCTGAGTGCTGATTCTCGTTGGGTTCTGCTCGATATCCTGGTTGAGCAGGAAGCAGAAGACGGTTGCTTTGAGCACCGCTGAGACCGAATACATAGCTATGAGTATGATCTCGTGTGAAGTTGGCTGGTTGTGGAAGCTCTTCAGTGAGTTGTTTAAACTTTACACACATGATGGATACCACCATATCTTTTGTGTCAACTAGGGGGGATTCGATTGTTGAGGAATCGCGTATTCTATGATTGCTCGAGCATATAGACATCAGAGCTACTTTATCTGGGATATAGTACGTCGATGAGTGAGGAGGCTCCATTGCATTGAGACTGATGTACATGTCGCAGACATTCTGTCAAAGCCCTGGGGAAAGGTCAAATTTGTGACTTTCCCGAATGACTTGGAGTCGTTGAGAGACCCTCTTATGAGGGTCCTGCATGATGCATGCATTGAGCTCTGGGAGCTCCAGGGGACTTGGGGTACTTCTTGGAGCAATAAGCGACCATAGGGCGACTTACCCTCCCCTAATGGTGCGTTGTGTACAGGGTGAATGGCTCAGTGTTCCCCTATGATACCCCGTGGCGACTTAGGGACAGGATGAGTGGTTCTCCTATCGGGGCATCCTACCCATGCAACTTGGGACTCATGGGAAGTACCTCTCATCTCACCAATGAGCAGGGAAATGGGGTTAGGGACCATAGTAGTACTGTTGATGGATGCATCATTATATCTACCGTACTCCCTATGCTAGGATGACCTCCATTGATCTGGGATCAATATGAGTGTTTTGAGACACTCTCTTTTGATATTGATCTAGGATCAATTGGAACTGACTTCGGGTCAGTAAGAGTGATATTACTCACTCTCTTGGAACTAATCTGGGATTAGTAAGAGGGGTATGACACACTCTCTTCATATGGAATTGACTTTGGGTCAGTAGAGAATGATATGAGACATTCTCGATCAATTCTTCTTCTTCATGGTTCAGCAGAGCAGAGCAAAGCTCAACAGAGCAAAGCAGTGCACTGATGGCAGAGATAGTACAGTTAGATAGATGGATCAGCATATGGAGTTCTCCCTAATTGAGAGGGAGTGTTAAATTGGAAACTAGGGCCAAACTCCATGTGGATCAACTTATTTATGGCTGTTGATATTTTTCTTGGATCCCTCTTATTGAGAGCTGTAGGATTGATCTAAAGATCATTCGATTCCGATAAGTATTCATGGAGTTATGAATTTATTTGTGTTATAAGACAATTTGTCAAGGTTGGCCAGCAACCAAATAAACCCCACATATGCTCAACATTTTAGTATAAAAGAAGATGAATTGAGAGTCATTTCACACACACTTCTCTCTTGATTTCTCTCCACTTGACTTGGGTTTTAGTGTGAGATAAATCTAGGAGGAAGTAGCCCCAAGACGTTGGAGGAAAGGAGGCTGCCCTAGCCGCAGCAAAGAAGACAGGCCAACGAAGCCATGGAAGGAACCTCTACGCTGCCCTAACGCTGACCTAAGGAAGCCCTAGCTGCAATCCTAAGGAAACCCTAGTCGTAGTCCCAAGGAAGCCCTAGCCGCAGCCCTAAGGATGCCCTAGACGAAATCCAATCAAGTGCAACACATACCTTGGAGAGAAGCTCATTATAAAGGAGAAGAAGTTTGTTTTGGGCCGCAGCAAGAGAGGCAAGAACAACGAAGAATTCAAGGACTGTTTGGCCGCAGCAAAGGAGGAAGGCCGAAGTTGTTGGTGAGGGCTAGACTGCCTAGAAATTGCAGCGTAGGGTCTCCTCCCCTCCTATAAAGGAGGGCACTTCTGGGCAGATTGAAGGGTTGTTAGGGACTATGTTTGAGTACCCTAATCAGTCTCAAATTGCAACAGTCAAAGGACCCTAGAACAGTGAGTTGTAGTATGCATTTTAGGTGCTTGGTGTGTGTGCAACAAAGGTCCGTGGTAGGCCACAGGCCTAGCCACTCCTAAGCAGGGTAGCATGGAAGTGTTAGGGGCTGCCATATGCCCAGAACAACAGCATGAGGAGGAGGCCATGTTCAATGTATGTTTTGGGCATGATTGTTGGGTTGTTGTAGGTCAATGGGACAAGAAGAAATCATAGGTACAACAGTGCTAAACATTGGGACAACATGTGTTGAATATTGGGACAACGTGTGTGACAACAAGGTACAACAGTGATAAACATTGGGACAGCATGTGCTGAACATTGGGACAACATGTGTGACAACAAGGTACAACAGTGCTAAACATTGGGACAGCATGTGTGATGGCAAGGTACAACAGTGCTAAACATTGAGACAGCATGTGTGACAGCAAGGTACATCAGTGCTAAACATTGGGACAGCATGTGTGACAGCGAGGTACAACATTGCTAAACATTGGGACAAATAGTGACAACATGGTGCAGCAATGGCACATGGGACAACAAGTACATGATGCAGTACAGTGATGGGTACAATCATGATTAATGAAAGCATGATGAGATGCAGCATAGTGATGGGTGCAACATGGTGCAGCACAATAAGGTGCAACATGATGATGAGGAGCAGCACAATGATTGGTGCAGCATGGTGATGGAGTCACCTGTGAGAATCAGTTAAAATAGCATGTCTTCAACTGAGTTCAGCTACCTCATGTATCATCTACTTAGAGATGATCTATGCTCTTGTTTAGATAAGTCAAAGTGTTGATTTCTGTTGTATATGTACTATCTCTCTCTCTCTCTGTGCTGAACTATTGAAGAACATATAAGAAAAATTGATCAAGGGTTTCCCCACATTGGGATTTGTCCTTGGCTAGCACCACATCTTGTGTCCTCTTGCCTTGGCTTGTCTTCTGCGATTTATGTTTATGTTCTATCTGCAATTTACTATTATGCTAATGTGATTGCTAATCTGGAAAAGATATTGAGCTAACTGTGAAAATTGAAATAAATTGCTCTAAGCATAGAACATACCTAAAATTAACAGCGTGCAACTTAGTAGTCAAGGCACATATTTGGAGGAGGATGCATGCTTGCATGCCTCAGATTATCTCCAATTGAGGCACCATTGTGCACATGTCGAGATTCATTGTATCTACTCTTCTTCTCCATCTACTAAAGAGAAGTCAGAGGTATACATTTATTCATTCAGTTTTCAGTTCAGTAGTTACCAGTTCACTGTTTTTCTATAGCAGATTTTCATTTCAGAATTAATGAGAAGCAGTAGCAGGTTTTGACAGTCAATTCACTGTGTTTCTATTATATATTATTATATTTTCTATAGTGTGTGTTTATAGATTCTAGCATTAATTACAGTGCAGTTTTTAGTAGCTTTAAGTTTTCTGCAGGGATCCTTTGAGAGTGGGGAATCTGTTGACCATGGTTTAGAAAATCTAGCAGGTAGGTGGAGTGCTGGAGTGGTTTATGTAAGAATGATGTATACAATTTGTTTACTTAAGTCAAGGACTTATAAACAGTAATGTACATTTAGATATAATGCTACTTGTCATCTACTAAATCTCACCAGATGCTATATTAGTGCGATAATGATTGTAAATTTGCCTCAAACTTTAATTGGGTTTCTAATGTATGTCTTAAACTAAATGGTACTAATCTATTGGATCTAGTTGTGAGTTGACAATTTTCAACAATGTCAAGTTCCTTTTCCAGTTTGACTCCTCTATCTCACTTCTTTATTTACTTTTCATTTTCTTGTAGGTTATTGCTTTCTCTTTCTTGTTACTAATATGTTAGCTGCTTCAATTTACTTATATAATTCATGAGAACTTATATACTTTTGTCACAGTTTGCAAAGATATATATATTGACGGTATTGACTTGTTTGTTTCATTTTCTAGTTAATGAGCTCTATCCCATCAGAGGTGAAAGCCGGCAGACTTGCATGCATGACAATTGGAATAGCTCAACGAGAACAAAAGACTCGATCACTACAAAACCCTCCGAACTACCAGTTTTCACAGAACACCTGAAAGCATTGGGGAAGCTTGACTTTCCCAAAGCATTTTTTGTGTTAAGCTCTGTTACATCTGTTACACCGTATGTTTGATATTGATTATGGAATACTTTTTTTTGGGCTCATGCTGCATAATAAAGCTGGGTTTGCTTAATAGGATTTGCACTATCTAAATTTGATTAATTTGGTGGCTTTGAAGGTATGCACTGGAAGAGGTTTTATCAGTTGATTTTATAAATCGCCTGCAAGACTTGCCAATGGTTGCTGTAGAGTCAAATCTTAGGCAAGAATTGGCCATGAAGCTTGACTCAGTTTCTCATTTTGAAAGAAAGGTGCATCTTTATATCATACCGTGAACTGCTTATTTGTCCCTGTTATATGCCTCTGTTTTTTGTGACCATTTAACTAGCAACTTTTTGTTGATCATCTAACTTGTCTGCACAAGAAGCTTATTTCTTTAGTTATTGTGAAGGCAAAACTTATTGATGTTCTTTCAATCATGTTTTGTTCTCATAGTTTAGCACTTTTAATTTTAAGGCGATTGTAATATTTGCTACTTAGTGTTGCTCTTACAGTTGGAGTCTTTCTCATGTCTTGCAGAAGTATGATTGGGACCCGAATAAAATGTACAAGTATCATTGCCATGTTGATCGTGAAGGAAATTGTGTATTCAAGGTAGATGTCTATCGAAGTTTTATATGTATTTATGGATGACATTACAGTCAAATGCTAGTATGAAGATTTGCCTGGCTTCCATTGTTTGTTTCAGGACTCTTGTCTACCAAAAAGTTGCATGGGGCTGTAAAACACATCAAATGGTGTAGTACAAGCATTCAAAGAAAGGCGAAATTCTAAGATTCATTTGATTTTGTTTGTAGACATAATAAAAAGCTGTTACCAACGAATAAAAAAAAATGAGTAAAGTAGCAAATTCTGAGTATGTGGTAAGAGTTTAAGCAGTACTGTTGGATGTGATCAAAATTCTAGAATTTCTTAGGAATAAATAGTTAAAAACCACCATAATATGGCAGAAACCAGCAGAAAATTGCTAAAACTACCATAAAAACATACAAAATCACACTTGAAACTGAATAAATCAGATTGGGATTACATCATAACTGCAGCAGACAGGGCTGGTTGATCTCCACAGAAAGTGCTAATCAAGATCCATAACTTTGCAGATTAATTCTTACACGAACATTGATGTATTAAAAAAAAGGTGGTTCCAAATTCAATTATAATGGACTTTTCTAGAATTGTTGATGTCATTGTGACATCATCGTCCAAGGGAATGTGCTGTTTTGTCAGGGAGGCTCAATTTGATAATAGTCCAACCAAAACAAATAGATTTTATAAAAGGAGGATTTATTCTTTGCAATCTCATCATGTCTTGGGAGAGCATTGATTGGGCTAAAGCGTCCTGGTTGAAAATCCCCGTTTTATAGATAGATTTTGTTAAGGCATACAACGAGATTGAATAGGATTTCGTTTAAGATGTGATAGATTGGCTAGACTTTGGGTCTTTCTTCACTAGGGTTATGGCTACTCTTCAGGCAAGCTTCAACTAGAGTTTGTGTAAATGGAACCCTCTCTGAGGGATCCATCTTTGGAGAGCTATCCATTAGGATTGTCTCTTAGCTTGTTACTTCTACTTGATTGTTGCAAAGGATCTTGGGTATTTATTAGAAGCACCATCAGAGAAACATGTTGGTTCCAGATTCTTTTACGATAGACTTTTCTAGACTTGTTAATGTCATTATGACATTTTCCTCAGAGGAATGATCTGTTTTGGCAGGGAGGTTATTGACTGGGCTCAAGAATTTGGGTCAAAAATACCCTTGTTAGAGAGAGATATCGACAAGGTATACGGCGAGATTGAATGGGATTTCATTCAAGATGTGATGGATTGGCTAGGCTTCGAGCCTTTCTTCACTAGGGTCATGGCTACTTTTTTCATGAAAAATTCAACTAGAGTTTGTCTAAATGGAACCCTCTTTGAGGGACCCATATTTGGAGCGCTATCCATTAGGATTGTCGCTTATCCTATTACTTCTGCTTGATTGTTGTAGAGGCTCTTGGATATTTGTTAGAAGCATTAAACAATTAGAATGCAAGGGAAAATTAAAGGAATTTGCCTTGTAGGAAGTGGGAAATTAGTAAGCGTGCATTTTGAATGCTATCACTAGAAACCAAAAGGAATTGAATGAACACTTTGAGAAAGTGCCAATATTGACTAACCGAATCCCTCTTGCTTTGAGTTAGTGCTTTTAAACTTTTAATTCTTGATTTGGAATTAGAAGTTTAACTTGGTATCAAAGCAATATACTCTAAAGAGGAAATCAAAATTCTCTTAAGTTTTACAAAAGATCTAAAATTCCAGTAGTAGTTTTTTCTTTAGTAAAACTTCTGATTTGGAGATGGTAGCAACTGGTTTGAGGTTTGAGAGCAAGTTGGAGGGTGCAGCTAACTTCATCCCTTGAAAGGTGAGGGTTACATTAGTTCTGATGGAAAATGGGTTGTGGGATTTTGCAAATACCACAATAACCATGCCGACAAATGCAACAAAGTTGGTCATCCATAACCAAATGGATGTGAAGGCTAAGAGGATCATCTTAGATGTGGTGAATGATCACTTGAATCCTCACCTATCCGAGAAAAAGTCAACAAGGCAAATGTTTGACGCTTAGACGAATCTTTTCCAAAGCAATAATGCAAACAAGACGATGACGTTGAGGGAAAAATTCAGAAACCCAAGATGACTAGATTAGATATAGTGACTAGTTATCTCGCCAAGATACTTAAGTTTGTGATCAATTTGGTGGCAGTTGGGGAGGTTGTGATAGATGAAGAGATGGTGAGGACGAATGGTTTCACCAAGCCTTGGGCCCCATTCAATAAGGACATCATTGCACGATAGGCAGTTCCCAAGCTTCATAGGCTATGGGATGACTTCATCAAGGATGAGATTTGAGAGGAATCTTTAGTATCCCAATAGAAAGGTGATAATGAGAATCTGGATCTTGCCAATCATGCAAGGAAAGGAAGAGGAAAGGGTTCAATCAAGAAGAATACAAGTGGAGAAATGACTTCACAAGCTAGAAAGAAGGATTTGAGCAAGGTAAAATGCTTCGTGTGCCACAAGAGTTGGCACTATGCTTCACAGTGTCTGGAATGGAAGAAGGGGAAGGGAAAGTCATAGCAAATGCAATCTGTAGATACTTAGGTTAAAGAGTTTGTTGCAAAGTCAAAGAAGGAATTCTCATTAGTCTCTTATTTCTCTGGCACAATTTCCAATGATGCGTAGTCTGTGGATAGTGGAGCTTCTCGTCCCATGATAGGAACACAAGTGTTGTTCACTAGTCTATTAGAGAGAGACTTAGATTTGCATGTGGAGCTTGGCAACAATGCCAAGTATGGTGTAGAGGGAGTTGGGATTGTCTTGTTCTAGCTAGAGTGAAGAGGTTCTCTGGAAGTGAAGGATGTGTTATTTGTTCTAGGCCTAAAGAATACGTTATTCTTAGTCTCCGACTCTCAACCATGGAGGACAGGGGATATGCCATTATTTTCCAGGTTGGATAGGTTCTCATTCGGTCGAGTGATTCTAGCCTTGGCTCAGGACGAGTTATTGGAGGCAAAGAGGGTATTCTATACATGTTGAATGCTTAGCCAACACAAGCCCTAGTTCATGATAGTGAGAATCTGTGTGAGCTTTGGCACAAGAGGATGGTTCACTTGCATCACAAAGCATTGCCCATAATGATGGGGATTGTCGCTGGTCTTTTGGAGTTCAACGTGGAGTAACAAGAAATTTGCAAGGGGTGTGATCTTGGCAAGTATGCCAAGTTTGCTTTTCCAAGCAGCAAGATTAGATCTAAGGGCATCTTAGATCTAGTGCATCTAGATGTGTGTGGTCCAATGTTAGTAGCATCAATGGGGGGTTCCAGGTTTCTTACATCATCCTTAGTTCTCATGAAGAAGATCTACATCCTCCTAGAGAAATCTTCAATGAAGGTAACATAATAGGAAGAAAGATTAGAGTCTTGAGGTCGGATAATGGGGGTGAGTACACCCAAATGACTTTAAATATTTTTGCAAGGAGGCAGGGATCAAGAGAGAGTTGACAGTGCCTTACAACTCACAATAGAATGGGGTTCCTAAAAGGGAGAACCAGTCCAAGGGGATGAGGAGCTATCATGGTGATGATTCATGACCAAGAGCTACCTATATTCCTTTGGGCAGAGGCATGTAATACAACAATCGACGTGTAAAACAATAGTCCTCACAAAGTCTCGGGGGACAATACTTTGGAGGATGCTTTCTTTGGAGTGAAGCTGGATATTGGCCACTTTCGCATCTCCAATTGTCTAGTGTATATCCATTCACTAGTAGAGAAGAGGACGAAGGTGGAGCCATTAGGAGAGAAGGGCATATTTGTGGGCTATAGTGAAACCCTTAAAGGCATATAGAGTCTTCATTCCAGTGTAGAGGAAGACCATCGTGAGTTGAGATATCAAGTTTGAGGAGGGCTTGGCATTCACGAAGTCTCATGAGTCCATCCCAATATCAAAAGACAAGGAGTAACAGGGTTCAAGGATTGAGGAGAGTTCATCGCCGCCCACAACAAGGATTTAGTCTACAAGTTAGGAGGAGGAGTTGGAGGCTCCCTCCAATTTTGTTAGGAGGAGGTTTTTATGGCTAAAACAAACTTTGAAGGATGCTCAGGAGCATGTGGAGGATCCTAAGAGCACATTGAGGGAGAGTAGATTGCTGAGGAACTTTCCTAGTTATATGGTTGTCATGAGTAACATCGTTGATTCTGAGCCTACTAGTTTTGAGGAGGCAACAAACTAGCAGGTTTGGAGGGATGCCATGATGGAGTATTTGAAGAAATTTCAACCCCCACTCCGGTTATCAGTTTTCCTTATCACTCTATGCATTTAGTTTTAAATCCAAGCATGATAAAAATTCTAAAATCTGAAAACGCTAATATTTTTTTGAAAACACAAATTTAGAGATTTCACAACCGCTGAAATTGCAAAGATAAAACACAGCAAAATTATGACAGCCACACACTGAAAATAACACAGTGATTTTTGGTCAATGTGACCTTGGGAAAACCCCCTACAACTCTTGGGGAAAACCAGTTTGAGAGCTCTTCTTTATTTTTGAAAATGCTTTTACAGAGAAACTGAAATATACAGTAAAAATTCCAGCAACCACAAATTACAACTTATCTCGATTTTCGTGCTTGAACTCCACCTTGAAAATCGTGCCAATCAGCAAACATCCAAAACAGAAATTTTTACAGCAATAAAACAACATTAAATGTTGTACAACCAGCCTCGAAAAATGTGCCCAGAACTTGCTGTCCCTCTTTGTTAAATTATGGTATGTTCTATGCTTAGAGCAGTTTACTTATTTTTCTTCTTATTAGCCACAAATTAGCAATCATATATACATTAAATAAAGTACAGATAGAACATTAAATGATTAACATAACACAAGCCAAGACAAGAGACACAAGATGTGGCGGCTAGCCAGGGACAAACCCCAATGCGGGGAAACCCTTTGATCAAATCTTCTTTTATCTTCAATAGTTCAGTAGAGAGAAATAGTACAAAATCTGAATTATGTAATTTTATATTGGCAACAACAAACCCTAGATCAACAAAGTCAAACTTCGTCAAACTAGCTGAAATTGACCTCTAAAATACTTGGTCAATTTCCTGTCAACTTGTCTTCGAACGGCCTGAAGAAACAACCCTTGAACAGCCCCAAAAGTTCAGTCAATTTGCAGATTTCTGAAGTCAACTGCAGCCCTAAACTAAGGCAGTCAATACCGGTCAAACTTGAGGTCAGATCACCTCGATTTTTGTGCCAAAAATTGCGGCCTGCCTAGGAGAGGCAACCACACCCAATCTGCACTTCTAGAAGGTCAACACTTGGTCAATGCTGGTCAAAGAGATGACTTGCTACCCTAGCATCCTTGTTTTTACGTCTTCTTTGTCCTAGGACGTCTTCCTTTCAGCCACACGTGTGAGAGGGAGAGAGGCTCCTTTTATGCGTAGGGGAGAGAGAGAGAGAAGATGAGTGAATTGAATTATCCAAATGAGGAGAATGCTCCTTGTATTTATATGCAAACGTTGAGGTTGAATAGACATGACTGTTGGGCTTCTAAGCCTACATAAGTTCGCTGGCCGACCTTGACAATTTGTCCATAATCAAAATAAATTCATATCTCCATAAATACTTATCGGAATTGGGTGATCTTTAGATCAATCCTACACCTCTCGATGAGAGGAATCTAGGAAAAATATCAGAAGCCATAAATAAGGTGATCCACATGGAGTTTGGCCCTAGTTTCCAATTTTAACACTCTTCCTTGATTTCTGTGCCTTTCTCCTGCTATACGGTTTTTCCTTGGGATGCGTGCCAATAAATTTTGCTGCCTAGATTCGCTGAGATGTCTTCTTGCTTCTCTCCTTCACTTCCTCACTGCTAAAAATTTTTCTCCTTGCTCTCTCTTCTCTTTCTCTCAAATGCTCATTAAGGAATGAATTGATCTTTTCCTCTTCTCTTCTCCTTTTATTCTCTAAATGACCTTTTGGGTTACCCTAAGATCTAATGGATGAGATTCATTTAGATCTAGAAATGAGAATAAATGTGCATTTAATTCTCACTTTCTATTTTTTAACTCACCCACTTAAATAAAGACCCACCTAGCCTTTTATTTCCATAGTCACTTTTTCACTTTCTAATTCTTCATTCACTTTAATAAAGTCACCTTTAAATTAGAACGTAACTTTACCACTTATAAAGTCACTTTTAAATTAGAATGTAACTTTACAACTTATAAAGTCACTTTTAAATTAGAATGTAACTTTACCACTTATAAAGTCACTTTTAAATTAGAATGTAACTTTACCACTTATAAAGTCACTTT